>PVHT021183696.1:28556344-28576678 GCA_004024745.2 Catagonus wagneri | reverse complement strand
CCACTCTTCTGTCACTGAGGAAATGAGACCAAAGGAACAGTCTGAAATACGTTTTCCTGTGAACAAGATGCTAAATATGGAGTCTGACCACAGGTGGCACATGCACAGGATCTTGAAGAATTCAAGCAGTGACAGGTGAGGGACTTTCACATGGGTAGAGATGGGCTCCTACACAAACTAGATCTAAGCTATCAACGAAGCCTTATTACAACAGACCGGAGCAATTCTGGATGCCCGAGGTAAGCAGGTCATGATTCTGGGATGCACTAGGGAAAGCCAAGCTCCCAGGCCCAAGACCTTTGTATGAGAACAGAAACAGAAAAAAAGGCAAGCTGGGCAAGTGTTGGAAACTGACTGGAGGAGTTATCATGGCACAGCAGAAACAAATCTAACTAGGAACCATGAGGTTGTGGGTTCAATCCCTGGCCTCACTCAGTGGGTTAAGGATCTGACGTTACAATGAGCTGTGGTGTAGGTCGCAGACACAGCTCAGACCCTGCATTGCTGTGGCTGTGGTGTAGGCTAGCAGCTGTAGCTCCGATTGGACCCCTAGCCTGGGGACCTCCATAGGCCCCAAGTGTGGCCCTAAAAAGCAAAAAAAAAAAAGAGAGAGAGAGAGAAAAGAAACTGACTGTGGCACATGTGCAGGGTGGGTGAGTCCAACTCACAATCAACACAGTAAGAGTCCCGTGAGATGTAACTGCGCACACCCACTGAGGAACTGAGGCTGAACTCACAAGTCCTAACATGTGCAAGACATCTGAAGACAACCCCAATGTCCAATAAAAAACAGTATACCTAAAACAACCTAGCCGCCTAGTAACTGACAGGAAAATTAGGGAAGCCCATCTACCTGAAACAAAGAACGAAGGCAAACACACTAGGCCAGAACCAGTTCCCTCCAGCAAAAAGACCTTACTAAAATATGGCTTTGGTGTAATAATATTGATTCCTGCTTACATTAATGGAAATCTGACTAAATATTGTCACCTCCAGGTTTAATTCTCTTTACCTGATGGCAAAGATAGTCATCTAATCAAATTAGACCTTTCAAAAAGGATATGACCTTTAACACACATTTAATAATATACAGGAGTTCCTGTCGTGGCTCAGCACTTAACAAAGCTGACTAGCATCCATGAAGATGCAGGTTCGATCCCTGGCCTTGATGAGTGGGTTAAGGATCCAGTGTTGCCATGAGCTATGGTGCAGGTTGCAGACACAGCTCAGATCCTGCATTGCTGTGGCTGCAGTGCAGGCTAGCAGCTACAGCTCCAATTTGACCCCTAGCCTGGGAACCTCCATATGTTGTGGGTGCAGCCCAGAAAAAAGAAAAAAGGCAAAAAATAATATACAAATACAATAATAACATTGAGGGGGGCTATGCTATGGACAGAATTGTGTCCCATCAAAATTCATGGTGAAGCCCCAACCACTCTCCCCCATGTGATTGTGTTGGAGATAGGGCATTTAAGGAAGTGATTATGTTAGATGAAGTCATAGGGTGGAGTCCTAATTCACTAAGAACTGGTACTTCCTTAAGGTAACTTTAATGTCATGATGTTTAAGAAATAGGAGTTCCCTGTGGCTCAGCAGGTTAAGAATCCAACATTGTCACTGTAGCAGCTTAGTTTGCTGCTGCGGCATGGGTTCAAGGCCTCTGGCCTGGAAACTTCCACGTATTATGGGTGGGGCATATATATTTATATATTTTGGTTTGTGTGTCCCAGTTCTTGGCACAGAGCTCAAAATGTGAATTTTTTTTTTAAGTATCTTTTGTTATGTTAATGGATCACGTTTCAAAAACCCCTAAGTAACCTAGGATGGGCTGGTAGTTGCCAGCGGAAGCAGTCCTGTGAATGGTAGATGCCAACTTCCAATTGCACCCCCATTCCCACTCCTGAGCTGGGGTGGGGTGGCTGGAAATTAAGTTAATTCACCAGCAGCCAATGCCTCCATAATGAAACCTCTATAAAAACGCAGAAGGACGGCGTTAGGATAGGAGAGCTTCTAGGTTAGTGAACATGTGGAGATGCAGGTTGAGTGGTGTGTTCAGAGAGCATGGAGGCACCAAGCCTTTTCTCATACCTTGCCTATGAATCTCTGCCATTGAGCTGTCTGTCCTGTAATAACAAACGGGTGATCTAGTAAGTAAGATGTTTCCCTGAGTTCTGCGAGCTGTCATAGTAAATTAATCTAGCCTAAGGAGAGTGGGTTCTGGGAACCTCGGACCTATATCGGGTTGGTCAGAAGTCCAGGTGACAACATGAACTTGCAACTTGCATTGAAGCACAGGAGTGGGTGGCACCCCTGTGGGACTGAGCCTTTATTAACCTGTGGGATCTAATTCTATCCCCAGGTAGATGATGTCACAACACCCTGCTGGTGGCATGAAAAAAAAAAAGAAAAGAAAAGAAAAACAAACAAACCCACACACAACAGCATTGGTACGAGAATCAAAATGCCCCAAACCAACCATTTTTATCCCCATCCTGGCCACAATTACCATGTCCCTCTCCCATAGGCTAAGCCTGCTATCTTCCTTGCATCCAAGCTACCTCATTCTAACCATCACAAGATTTCACCACTTCACCTAGAGTGTTCTCTATACCACCTTTTTTTTTAAATGAATCATTGCATAGTCTGAAAATCTCTGGTGGCCCCATACTGATTCAGACAATGTTATTCTCCTTCAAGGCCCTTTATGACAGGCCCTTCCCCACCTTTAGTTTCGGCACCACACCCCTTCCCCACCCCAGGGTGCCTCATCCCTGCTCCCCACTGAGCACCCTGCCTTCCTCCATGCTCCATCCCACCTCTTAGGCTTATACTCTTATTACTTTTATCTCAGTTCAGGCATTTCCCAGAAGGCACTCTTTGTGTCCAAATAGAGGTTCAACCTGATGTACTCCTCTTTCAACTGGTAAGGCTCTATCATAAGCGCTTATCCTTCTTTACTTAAGTTGCTTCTTTAACTGTATGTCCTTCCTACCCTATATCCTCAGTGAGTATTTCACAATTGATTTAAAAACCAAAGCTTCTTGATTATCAATGATTTCCTGTAGCACAGCAAAATTTCTGGTCCTCGGCTTGGAAATAAAGGTGGGAGGGCAGAGAAAAGTTCACAGGCACAAGTAGCACCCTTTGAGTAACAGAAGGAAACTGAGGATCTCCTGGAAATGAAAGATGTTTCATCTCAAAATAGTGGAGAAAGGAGTTCCTGCTGTGGTGCAGTGGGTTAAGAATCCGACTGCAGGGGAGTTCCCGTTGAGGCTCAGTGGTTAACGAATCCAGCTAGGAACCATGAGGTTGCAGGTTCGATCCCTGGCCTCGCTCAGGGGGTTAAGGATCCGGCGTTGCTGTGAGCTGTGGTGTAGGTTGCAGATGCAGCTCAGATCCCGCGTTGCTGTGGCTGTGGCACAGGCCGGTGGCAACAGCTCCAATCTGAACCTTAGCCTGGGAACCTCCATATGCTGCAAGTGCAGCCCTAGAAAAGACAAAAAGACAGAAGAAAAAAAAAAAAAGAATCTGACTGCAGTGGCTTGGGTCACCAATGAGGTATGGGTTGGATCTCCAGCCTGGTACAGTGGGTTAAAAGATGCAGCATTGCCACAGTTGTGACTCAGATTCAACCCTGGCCCGGGAACTTCCATACTCCCATATGTCACAGGTGTGACCATTAAAAAAAAAAGTGGAGAAAAATTAACAACATGTAATGTAGCTAAAAGTAGGTGAAAATAAGCTATGATCTTTATCTAAAGATGCAACCATAACAGTGAAAGCATCCTGCTCTCCAGTCATTGAAGGAAATCCAAGAAATCAGAGGAAGCACCAAGGGGAAGGGGTGAGTGAAGCGCACATTTGTGGAGCACGTGCGTTTGTGCACATTTCCCTTGTCTCAAAGGCCCACTTTCTCCCTTGCTCCACCTTCTCCCAATGAAAGCACTTGCAGCCATTCATCAGAGTACCTCTTAGCTATGGCCTCCTCCAAGTTTCCCCAGATCTCCACAAGCAGTATTAATTGCTTCCTCCTCTCAATTACACCACCCTTCCTCTACTGAAGGTAGCTGTTTACAGGTCCCTACCCTTAAGCCTGTACTTCAACTTGCGTGACAGGATCCCGGGGTTTCCTCTCTGGAGGGCATGTTCCAAGTCTTATCCAACAAGCCCCCAGGCGGAACTGCTCAGTTCAAGTGGAGGGCGGGAGCTACAAGAAGAGGGATGGTGCAGGAGCTATTTGCAAGAGGAGTGGTGACAGAAGAGAGGACCATGAAACCTTTCAGGGAAAGTATGGGAAGGAAGGCGGGGAGAAGACTGTGCGTCCACAGAAAGGAAAGGAAAGGAAAGGAACAATGGAGCCTGGAGATGGACACAGAGGGAGCTAAGATGCCAAGAGGAGCTAAGACGAAAGCTCATTACTTTAATATTCACACTACAAAAAAAATTATCAAATGTGGTAAGAAATTAACATGTATGTAACTTTACACATAATTATATTAACATGAAAGAACTATAACAATAACACTTTTTTGTAGATATTCTAAAATCACAACTAAGGATGAAGAAAAGTTGCTTCTCTACTTTTCAACTATCTCTAGAACAACATAGTGCAAGATGAGAAAAATATTATTCACCAATGTGTAATTTCTCAAAATACGTTGAGTCATTCCAAAGATGTTAACAAAAAAGTAAAAGCTGGAATAAAAATAAGAGTAATTTAGGAGTTCTCTTGTGGCACAGTAGGCTAAGGAGCTAGCACTGCAGTGGCTCTAGTCACTGTTGTGGCATGAATTTGAACCCTGGCCTGGGAACTTCAACAAAAGTTTTAAATACTTTTTTGGTTTCTTGAAAAAGGGTATGTTATGAAAACCTTAATGCCAACTGTTATAATTTATTTGATATTGACTTTTGTCAGAAATATCAAAGCATGTCATAGAGGTTACTATTTTATTTTATTTTACTTTTTGCTTTTTAGGGCCACACCCACAGCATATGGAGGTTCCCAGGCTAGGGGTCTAATCGGAGCTGCAGCCGTCAGCCTACACCACAGCCACAGCAACGCAGGATCTGAGTCACGTCTGCGACCTACACCACAGCTCATGGCAACACCGGATCCTTAACCCTCTGAGAGAGGCCAGGGATCGAACCCATAACCTCATGGTTCCTAGTTGGATTCGTTTCCACTCTGTGCCAGGATAGTAACTATTTGAAACAGAGAAGACATTCAATTGAATTGTTGAGTTCAGATCATAAAATTCAGAACCATATTATATAAAAACACAGTAACATTCAAAAATGATTAATTACAACATTAAAGAGTAAACTAGGAAAATCAGGAATTGATTGGGACAAGTATAGTTTTGTTGTGTGTATTTGATAACAAGCACTACAGATCAGATGTCTTATGTTAGCAGGCAAGTCTCTGGGATTCTTAAAACTCTGTTTAAAGAGTTGCACAAATGCAACCACCAATCTATCTAGACATTTTCTTTGGCCCTAACTCCAATCCGCCAATTTCCTTCTCACCAGGGAGTTGTTTGGGGATTAGTAATGTTTAAAAGTCACATAAATACTAAGTGCTCCTTTTCAGAAAGGAGAAAGAAAAACACTTTAAATATGTTAACACTAGTTAACCAGTCCAACTAGGCCTTTAAATATTGATGGAGCAGAGAAGAAAACACAGGAAGATAAAATTATACTTTTTGCTGTCTAGGAGTTTTTTGTTTTGTTTTGTTTTGTTTGTTTTTTTATTTTGCTTTGTCTTTTTGTGTTTCTAGGGCCGCACCAGCGGCATATGGAGGTTTCCAGGCTAGGGGGCTAACAGGAGCTGTAGCCGCCAGCTATGCCACAGCCACAGCAACACGGGATCCGAGCCGCGTCTGCAACCCACACCACAGCTCATGGCAACGCCAGATCTTTAACCCACCTGGCAAGGCCAGGGATCAAACTCATAACCTCATGGTTCCGAGTCAGATTTGTTAACCACTGAGCCAAGACGGGAACTCCCTAGTTTTAGTTGTTTAATTCTCATTTGCATTACTCAGTACAATATGTTAATATGTACTTAGAGCTAAGAAAATAATACTTTGCCTCAGACAAGTTAATAACAATAAGAAATAACATTAGGTGTACTTATTTGCTTTTCTATGCTGTTTTTTTAAAATACTAATTTCCAGCTCCCCACCCCCAGTGATAAATAAAAAAGCAAACAGCCAGGAAATAAACTGAGATGGATGGAAATGGGGAAACTATCATCTTACCAATAAATGGTTATTAACAGTGACTCAGTACCTATTATGTATCAGGCAATTTTTCAAACTATTTCATACACATTAACTCTTCCAATTCTCCTTAACAACTCTGAGGGAAGTACTAATACTATTCTGATTTTACAATAAATAGTACCTAAAGGCATCTAAGCTACTTAGGAAGCAAGATCCAAATCTAGGCAGACTGGCTCTGGAAGCCACAGTTGCCCTGCAAGTACAAGTCCAATAAACGCCTCTGGACACAGAGATTTCACTTCAAAAGTCACTGTAAAATAACACAGTGAGTTTGTTAATTAGACCCCAATCCAGTCACCGCAGTGGAGGAGAGTTTAGAATTTATGCTATTCCTCTTCTATACTAGATTTCTAAGAAAACAGCATTTTATTTTTTTGTTTTGTTTTGTCTTTTTGTCTTTTCTAGGGCTGCACCCGCGGCATATGGAGGTTCCCAGGCTAGGGGTCTAACAGGAGCTGTAGCTGCTGGCCTTGGCCACAACCACAGCAACACGGGATCCGAGCCGCGTCTGCAAGCTACACCACAGCTCACGGCAACGCCGGATCCTTAACCCACTGAGCAAGGTCAGGAATCGAACCCGCAACCTCACGGTTCTTAGTCAGATTCGTTAACCACTGAGCCACGACAGGAACTCCAGAAAACAGCATTTTAGGTAGCGCGTGGTTCAGGTGTTTGGATGCACCCTTTTTTTAAATTTATTTGTTTTTTTTTTTTTTTTTTTTTTTGGTCTTTTTGGTGGGGCTACACCCACAGCATATGGAGGTTCCCAGGCTAGGGATCGAATTGGGACTGTAGCTGCAGCAACACCAGATCTGAGACGCATCTGTGACTTACACCACAGCTCACAGTAACGCCGGATCCTTAACCCATTAAGTGAGGCCAGGGATCAAACCTGCATCACATGGATACTAGTTAGATTCGCTTCTGCTGAGCCATGATGGGAACTCCTGGATGGACCTTTTGTTAAACAGAGAAATACACACCAGGCCAGGATTTGTTGCCAAGTTTGTCAAACACACACAAAAAGCTCTATCACTTTGGAATGTTGCTTCTCTAGGGCTCAAACATAAATTAAGGGTAATGAACCAAATTATCTGTTTCAGGAGTTCCCATCGTGGCGCAGTGGAAATGAATACAACTAGTAGCCATGAGGTTGCCGGTTTGATCCCTGGCCTCACTCAGTGGGTAAAGGATCCAGCACTGCAGCTCAGATCCTGCATGGCTGTGGTTGTGGCAGAGGCCGGCAGCTTTAGCTCTGATCGGACCCCTAGCCTGGGAACCTCCATATACCACAGGTGTGGCCCTAAGAAGCAAAAAAATAAAAAATAAAGTCAGGTCTGGGTTCAAATTCAAACTGAGCTTACCAAATGCTTGCCCACAGGGAAGTTTCTAGTCTTTCGATGTATTGGTGTTTTCTTCTTTAAAATGAGAACAGTAACAATGCTTACGCCTTTGCAGGGATTAAATAAAATAATGCATGTAAAGCTCTTAAAACTGTTGCTGCACAGCCTGGTGTAATTCTTTCAATGAACAGCATCCAGTATGACATTCACTGCCATCTTATAAGCCTGTTTCCCTACTAGGATATAAACTTGTACAGTGTTGGGAAAGTGTCAGTTTTTATCCCTGACATTTGGCAGTGCTTTTCATATACAAAGATGCAAAATCGATCGTGTAAATAAATGACACTGAGGAGTATCTACTACGTTTGGCAATCAGAACCTCGTTGGTGACCTGGGCCAAATCTAATTAAGTGAAGGTCTGGGGCAGGGAAGGATTTGCAGTGGGATATTTCTTTTCTTTTTTTTTTTTGTCTTTTTGCCTTTTATCTAGAGCCGCACCCGCAGCATATGGAGGTTCCTAGGCTAGGGGTCTAACAGGAGCTGTAGCCGCCGGCCTTCACCACAGCCACAGCAACGCGGGATCCGAGCCATGTCTGCAAACTTCACCACAGCTCACGGCAACGCCGGATCCTTAACCCACTGAGCAAGGCCAGGGATCGAACCCGCAACCTCATGGTTCTTAGTCGGATTCGTTAACCACTGAGCCACGGAGGGAACTCCTGCAGTAGGATATTTCTAATTACAGAGGTTGAGGTTATGTGCGTAGTGACAGAAATGACTGCTGTTCTGAGCATTATGGCTCTCGAGAGTAGGAAAAAAATAGTAGAGTGAGACGTGTCAATGAAAGGTTATTTTGAAATGAGTGAGAAATTTAGAGTATGTTTATAAGTCAAAAAAAGGAGCAAATGAAACGGGAGAGGTTAAAATACATGTAACAGAACATTCAAAGACTGAAGGATCAAGAACCTGGGAAAGAATGAGACCTAGAAAACAGTGGATAAGATATCTATAAATAAGATTCCAGGGAGGCACTCAGGGCTGGTACAATTTGGGATAGATCTCCACACTGAGGTCTAAGAAATTAAGGGAATTTTACCTGACAGCCTCTATTTTCTCTGTGACAAACGAGGCATAGAGCATTTACTTAGAATAAAAGAGCAGACACGGGTGGGTAGAGGGGTTTTTGGAGACTGGTTCAAGCCCGAAATACAGGAAGAGCAACGAGGAAAGGGAGAAGTAGCACAGAGGACTGCTGAATGGCCCCACATGCCCAAGGGAGAGGAGCTGATCGCTGAATAAGCTGAACAAAGATAAATGGTTTATCACACCGTTTTTTTCTAGTTTGGTGTTTTAAATTTTCCATAATAAAAATGTTTAAAAGAACAAACTGGAGGGATGTGGCACTACACACCCACCAGAGCAGCCAAAGTGAAAAAAAGGCTACGATGAGGACGTGGGGCAACTCTCACTCCGCTGATGGGAGTGTCAGCTGGCACAATTAACTTTGGAAAACGTTTGGCTGCACCACCTAAAGCTAAACAGACGTCTCATCTATGGGACCCCAGACACTCCAGCCACCGTTAAAGACCTGCAAGCACATGTGCACTAGAACACAAGCCTGAGGATGACGGAGCAGCACCTTTCACAACAGCAGAAACTGCAGGAAAAAAATGTCTATCAACAGTAGGCTAGGGGAGTTCCCGTCATGGCTCAGTGGTTAGCGAATCCGACTAAGAACCATGAGGTTGCGGGTTCGATCCCTGGCCTTGCTCAGTGGGTTAAGGATCTGGTGTTGCCGTGAGCTGTGGTGTAGGTTGCAGAAGATGCTCAGATACAGCGTAGCGGTGGCTGTAGTGCAGGCCAGCAGCTACAGCTCTGATTTGACCCCTAGCCTAGGAACCTCCATATGCCTCAGGTGCAGTCCTAAAAAGACAAAAGACCGGAAAAAAAAAAAAAAAAGTCTAGCCAAATTGGGCACTAAGAACAGTCCCCCCAGTACACACAAGCTATGCTCCACAGTCTAGGAGCAAAGAAACCAGCCTGCAGATTGATCCACATCAGGGGATGGGAGCTGAAATCTGACCATGGAAGCTATGAGTAGTGAAGAAATTCTGGTTTTAAAGTAAACAGAAGACCAGAAGTGGAGTGGAAGGACGTAAAGGCCCAAGCTATCACTGACAGTAAGAAGGTCTGAGAAAGCCAGGAGACAGTGACAGCAGAGTTCAAGATTTCAGAGAAAGAATTTAGAACTAAGTATAAGGAAAGGACTAACTAAGTAAAATGCATAGAAAATCAGCGTATTTGAGAGGTCAAGGAACACTGGTTTAACAATGTGAGAAAAGTGAATTGTAGAAGGAAAATCCTAAAATGCCAAGACCATGCTGTCACAGCGTGGGGAAGGAGGGAAAATGAGGTAAGGCATTTCTTGGTCAATGTGGAGAAGCAACTGAAGTCTGGCATAAGCAGAGGGCAGGAGACTCAAGGGCGGAAGGACTGGTCCACAAGGGGAAGGGGAAGATAGCGGGGAGCAGACAGTGGGTCTCCAAGAGCATAATCAGAAAACTGTACGACTTTTACATCCCAGAGCCCATCTGCCGGATCCGTATCCTGCTCTGCTGAGTATCTGAGAACAGAGAGTAAGTGCCAGACTCCCTCCTCCAGGCTGAAGCCTGCCCACAGTACTGAAGCGGCGTCTTCCTCGTCTTCCTCCTGTCTCCTGAAGCACCGGTTACAATGCCTCGCCCATGTATACATATTATATTTACCTGCCCTCCCCGCCCCCCAAACTTCTCCCACAGGGACTGAGGTTCTGCATGAGAAATTTAATATATAACTTACAAGTTGGGTACTGGGAAAGTATAAATTATAGTGTAAAACCGAATGGAAGAAGTAAGGCTGTGACCTCGCACGTAGGTTTTCTTTTAAGTGTCTGCTGACTTGTACTGTGACCCTCCCTCCCCTCAGGCACTGACACACTCACCTCAGGAAAGCATCCAGATTTCATTTCCAGTTAAAACTGTCTCAGCCTTGTTTCTTTTCTTACAAATCTATGTAGTATATTACTTCCCCCATGTTCTCTAATACAGAGATGCTAATTTCAGAATTCTCTGGCAAAACAAATGCAAATAGGGCATTTGGCATTGTGGGTAAAGCAGATTCGTTGCCATGGTGAATATTTTCATCAGTTTCATGGAATACTATGTATTGCTCCATTTTAAGAAATCTGCCTTTGCCTTCTTGCTTATAAAAACCTCAGCCTCGCTCCTACTTTAATTAACAGGAAATAGAAAAAGTAAGTGCTTGGCAAAAACAACAACAGAACAAACTCAGGTCAAGTGTCTTATAAAGATGAAATCACAGAAAATAAGAAAGCAAAGAGACATAGCAATATAAGCAAATAATGTTATCTAGTCATAGAAAACCCAGAAGTTAACAAAGAAAAGGCTATTTACAATTTAAAAACAAACAAAAAAATTCCTTCTGTAAACATGTCTAACTTGATTGCCTCAATCTTGGCATTTTCGCCTTTCTAATATCCCAAAATGAATTCAAATTTCCCTAGCAACCATCACCAGGGACCACTCAATTCTTACTTCCCATCTCTCCATAAGTGCATTTATTTCCCCCATAGGCAGGTTAAAAATATTATTTGTCCATATTGATCCATATATTTGTTTTTTCTGCCTTATACCTAAAATATAAATGATAAAACTACAAATATGGACAGTTGATATAGTTTTATGTGTAACAAACGATCTGATGATTGTAAGAAAGAAGAAACTTGGAGTTCCTTGTGGTGTAGCTGGTTAAGGACTGTCACTGCAGTGGCTCAGTTTCAACCGAACCTGGCCCTGGAACTTCCACATGCCAAAAAAGAAAAAAGAAAGAAAAAAGAAACTTATTTAACTTGTTGCCAACAGGAATACTATGTGATACAAATAGGTAAAAATATCCTGAGAGGAATTCCAAAGGTACTTTCCTTTTGACAAAGCTGTTTTGATGGCATACCACACCCATGCTATATAAGTTAGTAGTCTGTTCTGAAACTCATGGTGGAAGGTAACTGGAACTCAAGCTCCAAGTTCGAGACCTGTGCTGACCAACAGGGTATCTGCTAACCAAAAAACAGGTACTGAACATGTGAAATGGGGCTAGTGCAAACTGAGATGTACAGTAGCGTAAAATACCAGATTTTGAAGGCTTAGTATGAAAAAAAAATTTAATCTTACTGATGTTCAATTTGACCACATATGGAATTAATATTTTGCATATATTGGGTGAAACAAAATACATTCAAATGAATTTAACCTTTTCCTTCTCCCTTTTATATAGGACTACCAGGAAGTTTTAAATGACATGTGGCTTGCATTTTATTTCTACTAGGATGGCACTGTCTGGACCAATGGCATAATTTACTGGACTTAGGCCTTAGTTTTATGACTTGATTCCTATAAATAAAAATAGAATGTGTCCTTCCTACCCCAGAGGCTGTCAGGAGAGTGGAATCAAATGAGATGCGTGTGAAATGGGCCTGTAAAACAGGGCAAGATCACTTTTCTACAGCCAGCTCATTCTGAAAGTGTCAGATTTCACATTATACAACCAAGTAGGTTAAAGAGTCTTCTCAATTCTTACTGTAGAACTATCCAGGGCACAAAACACTTGAAAGTTTTTTGTCTGGCCCATTGAAGAAAACCCCCACGGGAATCCTCCGGTATTCAAGGGTTCAAAGCACCCTTCACTGGGGGAATCTGAGAGACTGAGGAGGGTCAGCTGGAGTCACTCTAACAATTCAACAGAGATGTGGCTCAACACGTTTGATTTCACTGTATCTGCCTATTGCTTGAGATTCCTTGAGAGCATTTTTATCTGTGCAGCCAAACCATCTTTCCTTTGGAGAAACCTATAAAACTCACATAGAACATACAGTTACGCTGAGAGAAAGCTAAAAACAAACATGGTTAGTTATGTTGCTTCTTCTTGAAATCTAAAGTTTTATTTCTTAGAAGTACATGAAGGAGTCCCTGTTGCGGCTCAGTGGAAACAAATCTGACTAGTATCCGTGAGGACTCAGGTTTGATCCCTGGCCTCAATCGATGGGTTAAGGATCTGGTATTGCCGTGAGCTGTGGTGTAGGACCTGTGGTGTAGGTCACAGACTCGGGTCGTATTCTGCGTTGCTGTGGCTGTGGTGCAGGCTGGCAACTGTAGCTCCAATTCAAACCCTAGCCCGGGAATTTCCATGTGCCACACCTGCGTCCCTAAAAAGCAGGAAAAAAAAAACGTAAATGAAATCAGGTATTCCAACTTAAACAATACCTTTGAAAGAATGAAGGTGATTTAATAGTTTCCAAAGAAATCTGCATTGTCTCAGTCTGTATAAACACCGGTTAATCTATTAATCCTTTTTTTCTCATCAACTATCCAAGGACAAACTGAACCATGCCAGTGATTTCGCACCTAACCTAAAAGCACATTATCTCCCTTCTTATCCTACACCTTCCCTTTGTCAAGAGAGCAGGCAACAGTCTTTTTTTCTTCTAGCACCCTGCCAATTAAAATAAATTGCAAATACTGCTGAGTCAAACTAAGGCCTTTAAGGCCTAAATTTTAATTGGCTAACTCATTAGAAACCAGAAAGGGTGAGTCACTGAGGGGAGGGAAAGCCTACAGAAAAGGCCGGTGGGAAAGCACAAAAGGGATCACATGTCCCTTTAAGTCACCATTTTGCCACTGAATGCAAAAACATTTTCAACTTCCTTCCCACTTTCATTTACATGGAGACAGTAATGGATTCAACAAAGTGAACGAATTGCAAAGAATACCAATAGAGCCCTAAGAGATCACCAAACCAAGAACTACCAGCTTCTAGAACAGATCACTTCACTGTGCCAAGGTGACATTCTCCCATCCTCCTCTCACCTTGTCATTCATAATTTCAGTCCCATGGAGAAAATTAAGTAGAGAATAAAGGGGCCAGAGCCAGGAAAAGTGTGATGCTGAGGAGAAGTGCTCTTTACTTCTCCTCAGCATCACACTCTTTAACAGAAAACAATCTAATTCCAAAACCAAACAATTATTCTAGAACACTAGATTTGTTTTCTTTTTTCTTTTTCTTTTTTGTCTTTTTAGGGCCACACCTACGGCATATGGAGGTTCCCAGGCTAGGGGTCAAATCAGAGCAACAGCTGCTGGCCTACGCCACAGCCACAGCAACGCCAAGTTCGAGCTGCCACTGCGACCTACACCAACAGCTCATGGCAAAGCTGGATCTTTAACCCACCTGAGTGGGGCCAGGGATCGAACCTGCAACCTGCAACCTCATGGTTCCTAGTCAGATTGTTTCTGCCGTGCCACAACGGGAACTCCCATAAGCTCATTTTAGTTGGATAATTTTAAATTATTTCCCAGATTACTTTAATCATTAATTTCAGAATTATTAAATTATTTGAAAGTTCACAACCATTATTTGCTGGCCACCAAAAGAAGCAAATCAAAACTCCCAGTCTCAAGTCTCGCCTTTATTTAGTTACACCTGATAAAGATTTTGTATGAAAGAGGAAAGGAGGAAATGAAGGGAGTGGCGAGAACAGGCTGCAAACAGGAGATTAAAATGAGACTGGAGTGGTGATATAAATTCACTAAAACAGTGAACGCATGGCAGAGCTGACACACAAAGCTGGCCTGGCGGGACACTAAGGCCAGCCCTGCTCACCTCTTCAGCGTTCTTGGTCTTCAAATGCTCTTTCCACTCCAAGGCTTTTCTAAGGCCAATAAACAAATTCCTGCCTGGTACATCTTTCTCCTCCCCATTTATTCTCTCACTTAACGAGAGGCTAATTAATGAAGATATTTCAACCATCTTAAGAGATGATGGTGGAGTTCCCGCTGTGCCTCAGTGGGTTAATAATCCAACTGTAGTGGCTCAGGTCACTGCTAAGGTGCAGTGGGTTAAAGGATCCAGCGTTGCTGCAGCTAAGGTGGCTCAGATCCTATCCAGGAACTTCCATGTACTTGAGGTGCGGCCATAAAATTTAAAAAAGAAAGTGAGATGATGGAGTTCCCGCCGTGGCTCAGTGGTTAACGAATCCGACAAGGAACCATGAGGTTGCGGGTTCGATCCCTGGCCTCGCTCAGTGGGTTAGGGATCCGGCGTTGCCGTGAGCTGTGGTGTAGGCTGCAGACGCGGCTCGGATCTCGCGTTGCTGTGGCTGTGGTGAAGGCCGGCGGCTACAGCTCCTGTTAGACCCCTAGCCTGGGAACCTCCATATGCCGTGGGTGCGACCCTAGATAAGGCAAAAAGACAAAAAAAAAAAAAAGAAAGTGAGATGATAATATAACCTGAACTATGAATTATGACTGAAGGGATACAAGTGGATGTAAGCTGGTGAAAACAGGAAAAGTCAAGTAAGGTAGCCAGTTTTCTGCCCGGGCATTTTGGTAGCTGAAAATGCCATTTAATGTGAGGTGGAACAGTCATGTGGGGACAAGTTCAACTGGTGGTGCCTGGAGGGAGTCTAAGCAGAGCTGTCAAGTGGTTGGGCTGACAGTATGGGCAAAGTGCTGGGGGAAATGAGACTAGAAACAGACTGTAAGGACATAAATGGCAACTGAAGTCAGAAACAAGTACTGGGAGGAAAAGTGGGCCCACAAAGGAAAATGAGGAACAGCTCAAGGGGGAAAGAGATTAGTCAATAGAGCCATTCTTTTTTTTTTTTTCTGGTCTTTTGCCTTATCTAGGGCCGCACCTGAGGCATATGGAGGTTCCCAGGCTAGGGGTCTAACAGGAGCTGTAGCTGCCGGCCTTCACCACAGCCACAGCAACGCGGGATCCGAGCCGCGTCTGCAACCTACACCACAGCTCACGGCAACATCAGATCCTTAATCCACTGAGCAAGGCCAGGGATTGAACCCGCAACCTCATGGTTCCTAGTCGGATTTGTTAACCACTGAGCCACAACGGGAACTCCAATAGAGCCATTGTTGCTGAGACATTTAAGAGGTTAAAGGTGTGACATGTTAAAGGTGTGACAGGTCCACTGGATGCAGCCAAGGTGGCCACCAGAGTTTCAGAGGAGTAGAGAGGGGTGAAAAAGCAGATTGCGAAGGGTGGAAGTATGAGTGGACATGAAGGTAAATAACGGAGTCAGCAAATGCAGGCAACTCCTTCAAGAAATCCAAGAAATCTGGTGGAGAAGAGGAGAGACATGGAGTTCCCATCGTGGCTCAGTGGTTAACGAATCTGACTAGGAACCATGAGGTTGTGGGTTCAATCCCTGGCCTTGTTCAGTGGGTTAAGGATCCAGCGTTGCCGTGAGCTGTGGTGAAGGTCACAGACGTGGCTTAGATCTGGCGTGGCTATGGCGTAGGCCGGCAGCTACAGCTCTGATTAGACCCCTAGCCTGGGAACCTCCATTATGTGGCCAGTGCAGCCCTAGAAAAGACAAGGAAAAAAAAAAAAAACAAAGGAGGCGAGACAGGACAGTGCTGAAGGAGGGATAAAAGGGCTGAAGACATGTCAGGAGGGATACCCAAGTTGTAAGCTTTTTTAAAATTGATGCGATCCCTACATAAGAGATGGAGTAGGAGAATGACACCCCTGAGAAAGGTTTCAGAGTACAGGAATGAGTATAAAGAGGAATACATTGTTTTGGGTTTTTTTTTTCACTTTTCACTTCTTGTCTTTTGCTGTTTTAGGGCTGCATCAGCGACATGTGGAGGTTCCCAGGTTAGGGGTCCAATCGGAGCTACAGCTGACAGCCACAGCCACAGCCACATGGGATCCGAGCCGCGTCTGCAACCTACACCATAGCTCATGGCAATGCCGGATCCTTAACCCACTGAGCAAGGCCAGGGATTGAACCCACAACCTCATGGTTCCTAGTCAGATTCGTTTCCACTGAGCCATGATGGGAACTCCAGGAATACATTGTTTTAAGGAAGAATGATCATGTGAACAAGGCTCTAAGTCTGGATGGTTAGAGCTTTAGAAAAACAAGGACCTACTGTATAGCAAGGGGAACTATAGTCAACATCTTATATTAACCTAATAACCTATAATGGAAAGGAATCTGAAAAAATATATATACAGAGAGAGAACTAAATCACCGTGCTATACACCTGAAATATTAAAAATCAATTAATCTTCAGTAAACACACATACACGTTAGTTCTTATCTGCTGGCTTCTACCTTCTTCCCTGCAATTAAGGCAACACACAGTGCTAAACCAACTGCAAGTGCAAAGTATACTTTTTTTTTAAGGGTCATACCCGTGGCATATGGAGGTCCCCAGGCTAGGGGGTCTAATCGGAGCTACAGCTGCTGGCCTACGCCACAGCAACCAGATCCGAGCCATATCTGCTACCCACACCACAGCTCACAGCAATGCCAGATCCTCTTAACCCACCGAGTGAGGCTACGTATTGAACCCTCAACCTCATGGTTCCTAGTTAATTCGTTTCCGCTGTGCCACAATGGGAACTCCCCAAAGTACACTTTTCGTTCCCTACTTACCTCAAACTATTAAAACGTAGCTTTACTCTCAATACAGGAACTGTCCTCCCTCTGAAATCAATAACCTCCTAAATGGGAGTTCCCATCGTGGCTCAATGGGTTAAGATTGATGCAGGCTCAATCCTTGGCCCCACTCAGTAGGTTAAGGACCCTGTGTTGCCACAAGCTGCAGCGTAGGTTGCAGACGTAGCTTGGATCCGTGTTGTAGTGGCTGTGGTGTAGGCCTGCAGCTGCAGCTCTGATTCAACCCCTGGCCCAGGAACTTCCATCTGCGGCAAGTGCAGCCATGGAAAACAAAACAAAACAAAACAAAACAAAAACCCTCCTGAATGTTTTCAGTGATTTCCTAATGTAAGAACACTAGCTTCATTTCTTCTTCACTTTTTGGAACGCTCTGATCCTTTAGTCCTCCTACAGCCCCTATCACTCCTTACTGTTCCCAGGTTCCTCACTTCCTGCCTGCTTATTAGATGTTGATGTTCCCCAGTGTAGCTCACCTTCTCTTCTGGTCCTACCTGCTGTTCCTGGTTAAACTAACACAGATGCCACCTATCGGCAGTGATTCTCAATTCCGTTATCACCCATCCTCGCCTCTCTCCTGAGATCCTGTCCTTCTTTGGCTTAAGTCTTCCTGCTGGATATCTTTTACCTCCATCTCCCCTCAGCCACTGCAAATACAACTTGTCCAAACTTAAGCTCACTGTCATCTTCCTAAAACCTGCATCTTCTCTTTTCTTTATGCCCTGTAGGTTAGTGACATAATTACTCACTCAGGCCAGAAATCTTACTGCTTCCCTCCAACTTCTTCTTGCCACTCAATCAGTCAGATACCAGGTCCCACTGCCTCTCCCCCAGAACAACTTTCCTGATGAACGAGGAAGCCCAGCACCATTCTCCTGTACTTCAACAGAGACTGCTTGTGTCCAGGTCACCTCAGATGGATTCCTGTGTTAGCTCTATTGGTTCCACCTGCCTCCAGAACTGACAGAGTTCTGCACCACTCAAGAGAATAAACCTTAGTGTATAAGTGTATAACCTCACTTCTTTAACACCTCCACAGGCTTCTTAGTGTCACTCTTGGGGGAGGGGCGGGACCAACACCTTACCTCACAGACAGAGATCACCTCCTAAGCTCTTAACACAGTCACTAGGTCTCTGCTCACCCAAAGTGTACTCAGCAGTGACAGCATGTGGAACCTGTTAAAATGCAAAATCTCAAGCTCCACACTTCTTTATAATGACTCTAGTGCGCATCAAAAAGAGGAGGAAAAAAAAGGAGTTCCCATCGTGGCTCAGCAGAAACAAATCTGACTAGCACCCATGAGGTTGCAGGTTCGATCCCGGGCCTCACTCAGTGGGATAAGGATCTGGCACTGCCATGAGCTGTGGTGTAGGTCGCAGATGCAGCTCAGACCTGGTGTTGCTGTGGCTGTGGTGTAGACGAGCAGCAACAGCTCTGCTTAAACCCCTAGCCTGGGAATCTCCATATGCCACGGGTAAGGCCTTAAAAAGACAAAAGACAAAAAAGAAAATTTTAAAAAAAGATGGAGAAAAGGGCTATGTGTCAAATCATGCGGAAGGCTGACACTTAAGGAACCTATTATAGAAGGCAGTGAAGGGCAAGATAACAGAGTGGGGAAGAACCAAAATAGGTATTAAGGAGTTCCAAAGAAATAAGTGGACTTGGCATGAGGTTAGTGGTACCTTTAGCAGCTGAAGCAGGGGTGTGGGACAGAATAATGAGGTCAGAGATAAAGCAGAAGCTTAACTTCTTTAGGCTAACAACGGAATGAAATAAGGCTGGTGGAACGATCACCAGTGGACGACCATCTTTACTGGACGAGGAGGGAGAGAAAGGGATGGAACTCATGCGAGCTGTATCATGTACATGTGCCTAGGGCAGAGAGGCTGAAAGCGTTACATCACACATTTGCTCAACACTTGCTATCTGCCAAGTGCCACAACTAGCACTGCGACTGTAACAGTGAACACAGGTCGTGTCCCTGCTCTCTGATCTAGTGCAGTGAGACGTAATGGGTAATTTTATGGGAACCCCACAACACACAGGGTAAGGAGCCAATGCAGGGTGGTTTGCATTGAAGAATCAACTTTGCGCTGGTGGTGGTATAACAGGAGAGGTATATGGAGAGGATAAAATTCATATCTAATAATCTTCATTTATTACTCCAGGTAAAGCAAAACGATAAACACTTAGGGAGTTCCCGATGTGGCGAAGTGGAAACGAATCCAACTAGTATCCATGAGGATGCAGGTTCGATCCCTGGCCTTGCTTAGTGGGTCAGGGATCCAGCGTTACTGTGAGCTATGGTGTAGGTCAGACACAGCTCAGATCCGACGTTGCTGTGGCTGTGGCATAGGTGGCAGCTGTAACTCTGATTCGACGCCTAGTCTTGGAACTTGCATATGCTGTGGGTGCAGCCCTAAAAAGCATAAATAGGAGTTCCTTTCATGGCTCAGCAGTTAATGAACCTGACAAGCATCCATGAGGATGTGGGTTAGATCCCTGGCCTCGCTCAGTGGGTTAAGGATCTGGTGTTGCCATGAGCTGTGGTGTCGGTTGCAGGCATAGCTTAGACCTCACATTGCTGTGGATGTGGCATAGGCTGGCAGCTGTAGCTTCCAATTTGACCCCTAGCCTGGGAACCATCCATATGCTGCAGGTGTGGCCCTAAAAATTTAAATAAATAAACAAACAAACAACACTTCTAGCGGGATCCCCATCCTTGACACAACTGAGGCACACAAAGAGGACAGGGGCCTGCCACCATTAAAACGGCTAACAAGTGGTTAGGAGATCAGAATTACTTTTTTAGTTTCGCTCATGCAGACAGTGTGAAAAGCAGCAGCACCCCAAACTTTAACATTGTCATCCCTAGGTGCTGCTGCTGGGTCATGGGCCACATTAGCTTATACCAGTCTAAGTCTGGATCCTCGTGTTCTCAGAGTGCCTGAAAATATTCAATTAAGATCAAGAAATAGGGAGTTCCCGTCGTGGCGCAGTGGTTAACGAATCTGACTAGGAACCATGAGGTTGCGGGTTCGATCCCTGCCCTTGCTCAGTGGGTTAACGATCCGGCGTTGCCGTGAGCTGTGGTGTAGGTTGCAGACGCGGCTCGGATCCTGCGTTGCTGTGGCTGCGGCGCAGGCCAGTGGCCACAGCTCCGATTAGACC
>PVHT021183696.1:28541126-28556244 GCA_004024745.2 Catagonus wagneri | reverse complement strand
GATCAAGAAATAAATATAACAGGTCAACAAATAACAAATGCTGGAGAGGGTGTGGAGAAAAGGAAACCCTCCTACACTTTTGCTGGGAATGTAAATTGGTACAACCACTATGGAAAACATTATGGAGGTACCTCAGAAAACTAAATATACAACTACCATATGATCCAGCAATCCCACTACTGGGCTTATATCCAGACAAAACTTTCATTGGAAAAGACACATGCACTCTTATGTTCATTGCAGCACTATTCATAATAGTCAAGACATGGGAACAACCTAAATGTCCATCAACAGATGAATGGATTAAGAAGATGTGGTATATACACACACAATGGAATACTACTTGGTCATAAAAAAGAACGAAATGCCATTTGCACCAACATGGATGGAACTAGAGACTCCCATACTAAGTGAAGTTAGAAATACAAAAACAAATACCATATGGTGTCACTTACATCTGGAAGCTAATATACAGCACAAATGAACCTTTCTGCAGAAAAGAAACAAACTCATGGACTTAAAGAGACTTGTAGTTGCCAAGGGGGAGGAAGTGGGATAGACTGGGGTTAGTACATGCGAACTACTAACAACATTTGGAGTGGATAAGCAATAAGATCCTGCTGTAGAGAAAAGAGAACTATATCTAGTCACTTGTGATGGAACATGATGGAGGATGATGTGAGGAAAATAATGCATTTAGGGGTGTGTGTGTGTGTGTGTGTGTGTGTGTGTGTATAACTGGGTCACTTTGCTGTACAGCAGAAATTAACAGAACAATGTAAATCAACTACAATAGAAATAATAAAAACGTAAAAAAATTTTTTTAAATAAAAATAAAGGGCTAATAATAAAAGCCTTCAGTTCTTGGCACAGAGTCAAACCAATAGCAGGTTCATAATAAATGACAGATAACCAGTGATACAAATTTAGGATGTTGATTAGAGGTAAACAAATAGGAAAGTGGCTACTCTAGAGGCAGGACAGCATAGCGATGATAAGAACAAGGATTCAGGAGGAAAATTGTGACCTTGGCAAGTTACATAACCCCTTTGTGTCTCAGTTTTCCCACTTGCACAGGAGGGATCATCACAGTATGGATATCCTCTAGGGTTGCTAGGTCCATTAAATGAGTATGTGTAAAGCCCTTAGAACAGTGCCTGGCATTTAATAAACTGCTTTAGTTTTACTATTACTGCTACTATTACTGATGGCATGACTTACTACTAGATATGCAATAAAAACGCATCAAAAAGCGTTCCACCAGGGAGTTCCCTGGTGGTCTGATTGGGACTAGGGGCTTTCACTGCTGCAGCCTGGGTTCAATCTCTGGCCTGGGAACTAAAATTCCACATAAACCGCTTCACACTGAGGCCACAAAAAGAGTTCCATCGGCAACCAGAGTACACCATAAAACTCTACAACCCACATAAAGACAGATCTAAAAGATCTACCACTGACAGCACTACAACTCTTTATACATAAACCTCCACCTTGTTTCGCCAATTGTAGAATCAATCATGTTACCACTCAAACTGAGTTCATGGCAATGGATTTCTAAAATATGAAGTATATGAAGAAATACTCAAAGCCCCACATCAATTACAGTTTTTTAGTTGTTACCTAAGCTGGAAAATGGAAATAAAAATAGTTGTTTACTTGAAGACAACAGTCCTTTAAAGAGATGTTCACCGTACCCTGGAGTACAATTTATAGGCAGGATGACGCTATATGTATCAAAATATTGATTGTGAGGTTGAGACCGTGCCTATCAAAGTGAGGTATCCTGAAAAAATTAAATCCAGACAATTATTCTGATATCTATATGGCTTATCTTCTTCCACTTCCGCTTAGATATAGGCTAAAACATTTTTTTTTCACACAGAGGCTACAATGGTCTCAACTTCTACTTCAGTTTAGCCCTTGACCAAAAAAAAAAGGTGCGACTGTATCCTGTAAAATGTTACTGACCCTTCATCTTTAGGGGAAGCTTTGGAAATTTCAGCCCAGCCTAAATGATATATATTAAAAAGGTGGAGGTAATGCTAGAGACTCAGATCGAAGATTAGACTTGTTAACAGAATGTTGATCCCATGAGTAATGTTCACAGCTGTGGCATCCAACAATGGAATTAACATTTCAACAGGAAGCAGAGAGCCATCCCAATAGAAAAGGCTACTCGATCCCGCTTTAGAGTGCTTAAAAAAATTATCCTTCCAGAGGCTACATAGTGTACCTCCTAGGGTTCCACCTATGGAATTTTTTCGTTGGTGGTAGTCTAAAGGATCTTTGGGGTTTAAAATGTGACAAAATGATTACTTTGACAAAACAAGATCAGTTTTTTTTTTTAACTGTCAAATAATTACGCTTTCTACGGGTCCAAGCATTTTTTAAATACCTTTTTTTCCCTCCCCAGAAAGAGGCAGTCGAATACGTATTTAGCGAATCCTTTCGGAATTACTCTAAACACATCGTCCCATCTTACGATCAAAATGAATCAAATCATTACATACTCAAAACCAAGGTTAGTAATTTCTCCTTTGCACTTTGCCCAGTGGCTGGTGAAATCAATACTGCATTTTTGCAGGAACCTACTTCTGATTTTCCACGGTCTACTTCGTCGAGTTACCTCTAGTTAACAGCTCGTGCCTGGGCTCGCCTCTTCTATGAGATCAAGAATGCTCAGGCTTTACAGTTCGTCCAGCGCCTCTTTCCTAGAGGTAGCCTGGACGATCCAAGGCACTGAAAAGCCCGGTGTCCATTTAATCATGGCGTTTGTAATTCAGCCTCCCGCCTGCACTGCTCGACACCTGAAAACTCACCGCCCAAGGCTTCTGAGATCGGCTAACCCTGGACGCACTCGACACCGCGGGTAACAAGGGAAAAGGCAAGAGCAAAGAAAGCAAAGCCCGCACCCGCGGCAAAGAATAGTCTGGCAGAGACACCAGGCGCACCCGGAACGCCGCGCCCACCCACTGGCGCCCGGGGAGCGTCCCCACCGCCACCCTCACGCGGGGGCTCGGTCACCTCGCTCCAACTCCCCCGCACGAGGCACCCCACGCCATCTCAGGGCTCCCTTCCCAGCCGCCCCACCTTCGCGGCTCGCGCGCCCGGCCACGCAAAACCATCCCAATGCAATTCCGCTGGCACCGCCACCGCTGCCGCAGCCCCCAAATCGCGCCCGCCCCCTCCCCCACGCCTCATTGTTCCCGGGTGACCGCAGGCAGCAAGCGCCCCAGGGCTGGCCAGGCGATGAGGATCCGAGGGACCGAACTGCCCCGCACTCACCCGCGACTCCGCACAGGAGCACGAAGCGCAGCAGAATAGCCATGGTGGAGGCGCGACTGTGGGCGACGACTGCAGGTAGGCGGCTCGCTCCCGGGGTCTCAGTCACCCGGCTGCTCGCGCGCTCCCGACTGGCTGGCGGCGGCGGCACCTCGCAGCCCGGTCCCACCCCGCCCTCGCTCGGCAGGTGAAACACGTCACTTCCGGTAGTGGCGAAGCCCCGCGGCGCGCGCCGTCCCCGCCGGGCGCGTGGGGTTGCCACGGCAACCGGGAGCCCCTCGCAGGCTGCCCTTGGGGACCCTCCCCAGAAAGGGACTCCCGGCCCGCGGAGCTCCGAGGCTGAGGTGCGCCGGCAGCCCCTCGCCCCAAGCCTGAGCCGGGATCCCCGCCGCAGTGCCTTCAGTTAGACCGGGTTTGTGCACGTGGGTCCGGCCAGCCAGTCTCCCCAGACGACTGAAACTGCGGTAGCGCCCTTGCCTCAAGGCATCGCACCGGACCCTGAGGGGCAGCTAAAACATTCAGCCGCGTCCGCACTAACCCTCCCCTCCCCTCCCCTCGGGGTAGTAGCGGTGGGGGGCCTCCAGCCAGCCACGCCTCCTACCTTGGAGCTTTGGTGCTGGGGCGGGCTCTCCCACCTAAGGTTCCAGATAAAGGAAGCCAGCTGGGCAGCCCCCAGCATTTGTACCCATTCTCGTTGAGTCCTCTGGGCTGATGAAGACGGCTAGAGAAGGCTTTTCCGCACCTCTAGTAATGCCTAACCCCCTCAACTGCAGCTATGGAATTGGGAAATACCCGGATTGGGTTTCCTCCCTTGTATTTAAAGGTTCTTCCAACCCTGAAATTGGCCAACAGTCTAGTGAGCTTGAAAATTGGGGCTTAGCAGGGAAGGTTAATGTCTTATGTGGGGGAAGGAGAGCTGGAGGAGACGGGGAATTAAAGATGAAATTAAATCTTCCTGTCAGCCCTTGCAGTGTCCTTTCTGCCCCCTGGTGCCCTCCGTACTTGTTCTTCCGTCATTTTGCTGCTTATTCTTAATTGCTCTTTCCAGATAACGTTTATTTATAACTGCTGAGAGACTTTGGTGTTTGCAACAGTTCCTTATTAGGAGTCAGAGGAGAGAGGCAGTGGAGTGGAGTGGGTAAATACTTGTGCTCCAGAATGGAGCGGTAACTGGGCAAGAAAGTTCCAAGTGGCACCCACCTCAAGGGTAGCTATGAAAGTTAAATAAATCATGCACAAAAGAATGCTTGGCACCGTGCCTGGCACATAGTAAGGGCTCAGTAAAGTGGAAGCTAATAAAAAATAATATTGGAAAATTCTTGTTATTTATTGAATCAGCAAAGAAAATAAACGAATTATCAGGACGACCAAAGTTGCCCTGCTGCAATTTAGCCCGGTGGTTTGTAACCCTGGCTGCAGATCAGAATTTTCTGGTGAGGCAGAGCCTACTTGCCTGCCCACTTGCATCTCTCACAATAAATCTATTTCTTGCTAAAAAAAAAAAAAAGAATTTTCTGAAGAAATTATATGAAATACCAAGACCTCCAGCGATACTGATTTAACTTGATCCTGGCTGATCTAAGGAGAGTCCTCAGTAACCACTAGGAACTATTAGGTAAGGAAACAGGAATTCTACTGGATGTAATTGAAGGACTTTCTCCTGGGGTGCAAAGGGATCCGGGCTTTTATTTATTTATTTATTTTTTTGTCTTTTCTAGGGCTGCACCGGTGGCATATGGAGGTTCCAAGGCTAGGGGTCTAATCGGAGCTGTAGCCGCCAGCAGACACCACAGCCATAGCAACTTGGGATCGGAGCGGTGTCTGCGACCTACACCGCAGGTCACAGCAACACCTGATCCCTAACCCACTGAGCAAGTCCAGGGATGGAACCGGAACCTCATGGTTCCTAGTTGGATTCTGGTTCCTAGTCGGATTCCTTAACCACTAAGCCACGCTCGGAACTCCGGGTCAGGGCATTTCTCTCTGGGAGTCAAGTTACATCCTCAGCCCAGCAAAATGGGTTAAGGATCTGGCAGCTGTGGCATAGGTGGCAACTGCAGCTGGAATCTGATCCCTGACCTGGAAACTCCATATGCCACCTGGGGCAGTCAAAAAATAAAAAAATATTTGAAACTGAAAATTTTGTGCAATGAAATTAGAAAAATTAAGTATTGAAGTTCCTATTTCAGATTCTTATGAGGATTTTTCTAATATAAATCACTACCAGAGTTCCCATCATGGCTCAGTGGTTAACAAATCCGACTAGGAACCGTGAGGTTGCAGGTTCAACCCCTGGCATCGCTCAGTGGGTTAAGGATCTGGCATTGCCGTGAGATGTGGTGTAGGTTGCAGACGCCGCTCGGATCTGGCATTGCTGTGGCTGTGGTGTCAGCCAGCGGCTACAGCGCCGATCAGATCCCTAGCCTGGGAACCTCCATATGCCACAGGTAGGGCCCTAAAAAAGCGGAAAAAAATATATATATATATCGCTTCCAAGCAGCACACATTTGTTATTAAGTTGCTACCTTCAATGTCTCCTTCAGTAGAAATCAAATCCACCCTTCAGAAGTCATCTCAACCACTTACTACAGGAAATCTTCAATAATTACCCCAAAGGATTTTCATCTTAATCCCTTTCCGTCTGGTATTTTGGTTTACAGTCCTTACCTTTGCCTCCTTCTGTGGTTGGTATTTTCATACCTATCAATCATTTCTCTTACTCTGAATATTAATACAAGGCCAAAAGTTACATCATTCATCTTTTTTTCTCTTTGAAGCACAGCCCATAGTAGGTTCTTAAGTATTTGATGAACTGAATATATTTAATTTACATATTAATTAGCATGTGATATATGTTAATAAAGACTACATAAATATCCACACAATAACTCAGATCATTACATCTTAAGTACATCTTTTAGGATGTACTTTTATTTGTTTTCTTTCTTTTTAAGGGCTGCACCCGCAGCATATGGAGATTCCCAGGCTAGGGGTTGAATCAGAGCTACCGCTGCTGACCTATGCCACAGCCACAGCAATGCCAGATCAGAGCCGCATCTACAACCTACACCACAGCTCAAGGCAACACCAGATCCTTCACCCACTGAGCGAGGCCAGGGTTTGAACGTGCATCCTCATGGTTCCTAGTTGGATTCTTTAACCGCTATGCCACAACAGGAACTTCTAGGATGTACTTTTAAAGTGTAAATTTCACAAAATTAATGTTTTCTACTTCTTCA
The DNA here is from genome assembly GCA_004024745.2 of Catagonus wagneri. Taxonomy (NCBI): domain Eukaryota; kingdom Metazoa; phylum Chordata; class Mammalia; order Artiodactyla; family Tayassuidae; genus Catagonus; species Catagonus wagneri. The sequence continues at coordinate 28,549,723 of PVHT021183696.1, read as the reverse complement.
GATTATTGAACATATATGTTTTCAAATGTATCATCTCTAAGATTTAAGTAATTTTGAAAGGAGCAGTTTGTCCTATTTAGTGAACTATTTTTCTTTTAGAAATTATATTAGGGAGTTCCCGTTGTGACACAGTGGAAACTAATCCAACTGAGAACCATGTGGTGATGGGTTCGATCCCTGGCCTCTGGGGCCTTGCTCAGTGGGTTAAGGACCTGGCTCTTTGCCGTGAGCTGTGGTGTAGGTTGCAAACATGGCTTGGATCCCCCATTGCCATGGTTGTGGCATAGGTCAGCAGCTACAGCGCTGATTACATCCCTAGCCTGGGAACTTCCATATGCTGCTGGTGTGGTCCTAAAAAGCAAAAGAAAAGAAAAGAGATATTAAAACTGGGGGAAAAAAAGAAAAAATGTTATATGAACTCATTTTTGGACTTTGGTTTAAGAGTACATTATTTCATATAATAGTAGCTAAAATCACACAGTAATCTGAGGCTTTTTTTTTCTTTTTTGTCCGCCCCATGGTACATGGTGTTCTAGGACCAGGGATCAAATCTGAGCTGCAGTAGAGACCTAAGCCACAGCTACAGCAATGCCAGATTCTTAACCCACTGTGTGGGCCCAGAATTGAACCTGCGTCCCAGTGCTCCCGAGACACTGCTGATCCCACTGAGCCACAGTGGGAACTCCGGTGAAATTTCTTAATGGAATCTTACAAAGCCTTTGTGGTGATTGTCAGCTTGGGAATTTTGTCTTCTGAAAGCTGTAATTAGATAATCTCTTTGATTCTAGAACACACAAATTATGAATTGCTTGCTATCTTCCAACCAAGCTGGAGCTCCTGTTGTGGTTAACAAACCTGTCTAGCATCCATGACGATGTGGGTTCTATCCCTGGCCTTGCTTAGTGGGTTAAGGATCTGGTGTTGCCATGCGCCATGGTGTAGGTCAAAGACTCTGCTCGGATCCTGCGTTGCTGTGGGAACCTCCATATGCTGCGGGGTGGCCCTAAAAAGACAAAAAGAAAAGGAAAATCAAGCTAACAAATAGCACACAGCCATTAAATGATACCAAAAACTCTAAGACAGGTATTGGTTGGAAAGGAAAGTTTGCATTATTCAGGAGGCCAGCAGCCTAAGAACCAACTCCCAAGATTCTGCTCAACCATGGAAGTTTTTAAAGGGAGAAAGGGGAGGAGTTCCCGTTGTGGCTCAGTGATTAACAAATCCGACTAGGAACCATGAGGTTGCGGGTTCTATCCCTGGCCTCGCTCAGTGGGTGAAGGATCTGGCATTGCTGTAAGCTGCAGTGTAGACTGCAGACACGGCTCAGATCTGGCATTGCTGTGGCTGTGGCATAGGCCAGCAGCTGCAGCTCTGATTCAACCCCTAGCCTGGAAACTTCCATATGCTGCAGGTGCAGTCCTAAAATGACAATAATAATAATAAATTTTTTAATTAAAAAAAAAGAAATGGGGACATGGAAAGAATTGGTACCCAAGAGGACCCAAAGCAGGACTGAGGGTCTTGCTCAGTTTTGAAACTATTTGAAGCTTCACTAGGCCCATTGCTGACTTAGAACTCAACTTTCTTGAGTGCATTCAGCCAAAACACTTGCATCCATCTGCTTTTCTTTTTTTTTTTTTATTTTTCCATTATAGCTGGTTTACAGATTTCTGTCAGTTTTCCAGCTGTACAGCATGGTGACCTGGTTACACATACATATATGGATTAGTCACAAGTGATTAGACATAGTTCTCAGTGCTATACAGCCGGATCTCCTTGCTTTTCCCTCCCAGAGGCAATAGTCTACAACTGTTAACCCCAGACTCCCATACCATCCCACTCCCTACCCCACCTCCCTGGCAACCAAAAGTCTGTTCTCCAAGTTCGTGATTTTCTTTTCCGTAGAAAGGTTCATTTGTGCAGTATATTAGATTCCAGATATAAGTGATATCATATGGTATCTGTCTTTCTCCTTCTGACTTACTTCACTCGGTATGAGGGTCTCTAATTCCATCCATGTTGCTGCAAATGACATTATTTTATTCTTTTTTATGGCTGAATAGTATTCCATCATATATACACGATTATATATATACCACATCTTCCTAATCCAATCATCTGTCGATGGACACGGGTCCATCTGCTTTTCAATTTCCAAAATTTTGGTTTTGTTACCCTCTGTCCTGTTGTCTTTGTCCTAGTACCTGGAGGCCTTTTATAAAAGTCCATTTATTGTAATTTTAATACAGTTCTCTTCGGGAGAAGTAGAGGCAAATGTATGTGTTTAATTCTCCATTTTTTATGTTTTTTTATTTTTTAATATTTTTTTTCCATTATAGGTGGTTAATTCTCCATCTTTATTAAAGTCTGCCAATTAGGATGAAATGTCCACATGCATACTGAAAATTTTAAAGTCTGAAGGGAATGAACATCTTTTTTTTTTTTTTGTCTTTTTAGGGCTGCACCCATGGCATATAGAGATCCTCAGGCTAGGGGTCAAATTGGAGCTACAGCTGCCGGCCTACGCCACAGCCACGACAACCAGATCCAAGCTGCGTCTGCAGCCTACACCACAGCTCACAGCAACACTGGAACCTTAACCCACTGATCAAGGCCAGGGATCGAACCCACAACCTCATGGTTCCTAGTTGGATTTGTTTCTTCTGTGCCACGACAACGAGAACTCCAGAATGAACATCTTTTCTCTTGAATTATACAAGGATCAGATTGGTTTAACTCCTGTCAAATCCCTCTCCTAATTTATTATAAACCACTGTTTTTGTTTTGTCAACCTTGCAATTATACATTGTTATTATTTAAATACATATATGTAGCCAGTGTTTAATGAGATTTGCCTTGGGAAAAGGGAATGTTACCACCATTCCAGTAAACAAAGATCTTTGCTCGCCATTCCAGTTCTACAAGGAATAAGCCATCAACCTCTGCAACTCCCCACCTCCCGCCCCATGGTGCGCCCTGAGGGGAATTCAGGATGGAGAAAAACAGAAAGCATTCTGTGCTTTGGCTACTAGCCCTAGATAGCTAAGATGCATATCTAAGGTTTAATTTCCGGAGCCAGATGCTTCCATCTTCCATCTTCCCATACATAGAAAAGCACTAAAATCGTTAACCTGAGATGTCCTTTTTTTTTCTTTTTTTTTTTGTGAGTAGCAGTAATCTTTTGATGGTCTATTACATGACTACAGGCTTTGTCCCACTCCCTGCCCCAAGCAAGACAACACTCCCATATATATCCTGGCTCATCCTTCAGCTCTTTCAAGCAGTTCCCCAGAACTCTCTGAGACTGCTCCCCGCTGTAGTCCTCAGAAGGTCCCCAAATAAAACCTGCATTTTTCTTTAGTCAACATCTATATATTCTTTGCCATTTCTTCTTGTATTTCAAACCACTTCAGGGATAATTTTCCTTCTTCCAGAAGTATGTCATTTACACATTCCTTTACTGAAGATCTCTTTAAGGTAAACTTTGTGGCTGTTTGCCTGAACATATGTATCTTTATTTTGCCTTCTCCCCCCACCCCCTGCCCCACTGCTGAGCTGCAACAGACACACACACAGCCCCTTTCATTCTTAAAAGGTAGAGTTTTTGGTATAGAATTTGAGGTTCATTGGTATGTTCTGTCAGTGCTTTCAAAACTCTGTTCCATTGTATTCTGTCTTCTTTTGCTGCTCGAATGGAGTCAAGTCTAATGATTCCTCATAGTTTATCTGGCTGTTTTTAAGATCTTCTTTTTGATTTGTTGTTCGGTTTCATTACAATGTGTCTAGTTTGGTTTCTACTCATTTATCCAGCCAAGGATTTCCTGAACCTGAGAGAATCACTGTCATCCCTCAATTCTGGAACAATCTTGATATTCAAATTCCTTTTTTTTTTTTTTTGTCCTTTCAGGGATGCACAGGCGGCCTTTGGAGATTCCCAGGCTAGGGGTCCAATCAGAGCTACAGCTGCCGGCCCACAGCACAGCCACAGCAACGCTGGATCCCCAGCGCACTATGTGAGGCCAGGGATTGAACCAGCAACCTCATGGTTCCCAGTCGGATTTGTTAACCATGCACCAGGACGGGAACTCCCCATAAACCCTTTTAGATAAAATAACAATCCCATGCTCCGTAGATTAGCTGTACAGAGAAATCAAACCATGTCTTCCTCTGTTGATATCCCTCTAGATTTTTTCACTTAGCTGGCTCCATTCAGTTTGTTGAATCACTTGAAAAACATATTTAGTTGTTTTTGTGATATTCTCTAGTGTCCGGGTAGAATAAATAAATCATTGTCAAGGATTTCTTCAGTAAATTTTCTTCAAAATATCTAAGTTTGGGCATTTCTAAGACCACATTCTGACTTAACAGGCCCTGAGTACTTTTTCCTTTGTGAATCCCTCTCACCAACAAAAAAAAATTTAAATTGTCTTTTACAGATGTGTCGGTATAAAGACAGATCTAATCCAGGCTGGATTATATCATTATTTCTTCCGATTTTAAAAGAACTGAAAACATTTTCACAGGCCCTGGATAAGCTGGCTCTGGGCACTGCTTGTCTCTTCCTCCCCCTCTCCTCCCATAATATAAATTATGCTGAGGATGCTAATAATACTAAAAGTTTTCTTTGAAAGGAGACGAAAGGAGTCAGCTTACAAACTTCCCTCTCATCTCTGTCTCTATTTCACTTTTTTTTTTTTTGCCAAAAGTTGCCATCCTTATGGTTTCTTCATCTGTACTTCCTGTTCTCTACTTTTCCTGTGTGAACTGAAGTTTGGCACTTTCCATCAGCCCCTACATGGAGTAAAACATGAGCCACTGCAGCTGCCAACCGGCAGCACCCCCTGAGCAGAGCTTAGGGTGAAGACAAGAAACAAGGCACTCTGTGCTCTGGGAAAACTGGAAGAGCAAGTCTTCAGATAGTTAGATGTTTTTTAGAAGACTTTATGAGTCTGATTCTTGCATCTCCTCATACCTAGAAAAACACTAAAATCCTTCGGTGATGACTAATGGCTGTGACTAGTAGCACCTTCACGAGAAGAGCAGCAAACTTCCGTAAAATGTGTGCATGGCTACATGCACATCCCTCTTCTCCTTTGTCTAATATCTTGATATTCCTCCTTTCCTCTTAGCTCTGAAATACTGCCTCCTGGGGTTAGTTAAGTGGACAGAACAAAAGACGTCAAGGTCATCTGAGAGAATAGTCACTCCCAAGGATGGGCCAGTGAGCCCTGAGGGAACTCAGGGAAGAAACAAAGAAGACCAACCCACAGCCCAGATGTATATCAAAGGAGTGATTCCAGTAAACCCAAACCTTTACATCTTCCCATAGAAACTGGTTTTCTGTAAATCTGCTTATCCGTCAATCCTTTGTTCCTACTGCCTTTCCTTTGTTGCAAAAACTCATATATCCTGGCTTCGCCTCTTGCCTCCCCCTTGAACCCCTTGAAATGGTTTCTCAGTGGTTTCTCAGGACTACTTGAGATACTCTCTCCCAAGCCTAAATCCTAATTTCACCCCAAATAAAAACTTAACTTTCAACCTTCAGATTGTGCTTCTTTTTTAGTTGACACCTGTTAGGCCAAATCAATCCGGAAAGTACTAAATTGCCCTGAACTAAAGATAAGATGACATAAAATATTTACTTAGGTAAAAAAGTTTATTGCTTTTTTGGGTGGTTTTTTGGATTTTTTTTTTTTAACAGCCACACCTGCAGCATATGAAAGTTCCTAGGCTAGGGTCAAATTGGAGCTGCAGCTGCTGGCCTACGCTACAGCCACAGCCAACACCAGATCTGAGCCATGTCAGCAACCTATGCTGCAGCTTGGAGCAACACCAGATCCTTAATCCACTGATCAAGGCCAGAGATGGAACATGCATCCTCACAGAGATTACATCAGGTTCTTAGTCTGCTGAGCCACAGTGGGAACTCCTTGGTTTTGGTATTTTTTTTTTTTTAAGCTCTTCCCTTTTTTTTTTTTTGTCTTTTTAGGGCCACACCTGTGGCACATGGAGGTCCCAGGTTAGGGGTCAAATTGTAGCTGTAGTTGTTGGCCTACGCCTCAGCTATAGCAATGCCAGATCTAAGCCACGTCTGCAACCTACACCACAGCTCATATCAATGCTGGATCCTTAACCCACTGATGGAGGCCAGGGGTTGAACCTGCATCCTCACAGATACTAGTGAGGTTCATTTCTGCTGAGCCACGATGGGAACTCCCTCTTCTTTCATGTCAGTGTTCTATAGTTTATATTTTGGCTTCAAAGTGTTTTTGTTTTCTTGTTTGAATGAAAACAAAGAAAAACAAAAACAGCAACAACAACCAGATGGCGGGATAAACCGGGAGCTTATACCCTCATTGGCTGTTTGACTCTAACTTGGTGTTGACCTTTAGAAAAAATGTAAGGAGTTCCCTTGTGGCACAGCAGTTTAAAGATTTGGCATTGTCACTGGCAGCAGCCCAGGTCGGGTTGCTGCTGTGGCACGTGTTCAGTCCCTGGCCCAGGACCTTCCACATGCCATGGCCGTGATTGAAAAACGAACACATACACAAATAACTTTGTAAACTCTACCATAATTCTCAGGAAAAAAGAATTATTATAGTGGCTGGTGTTTTGAGAGTAGATGACAATGTTTGCAGAGTGCTCTGGGTCTTTTAGATCAAAGATGCCCAGCTGATCCAGCATTAAACCCATTTAATTTATACCCAGATTATAAATTTAAATATTACAAGAAGTAGAGGGAGCCTCAAACACTTTATACATTACTGGTTTCTTTTTGGCTGGAGACAGCTTTCTGTCTGGTAGGTAATAACAATGCTTTGCATTTATAGGCTGTATAACATCTTTAATCGAGGTGTTCAAAGAACTCAGTAGTTATGATTCATTGTTCTTTAAAATATCTCTACAACACTTGAGACGATGTGCATTGAAGTAAGCTGGTTATAGGTAAAGAAACTTGAGTCATAAGGTATTAAAGTGTTAACAAGGCACTCCAGGAGTCAAAGATGGTATTCAGAATAAGTTCTCTTCTCTTTCATTAGACCATAATCATGCATAGTAGCACGCATTCCCTCCCTATAATGTTAGCTCTTCAATGGCTTCGTTGTGTTTGTGGTAAAGATAATACATCTTAACTATGAATGGGTTTAACCCTTACCTACCTCTCCAAGCTTATCTCATATACTCTGTTGCCCTGTGGCTACTGCCACTTTGGTGAAGCTGTCCGCTCCACCCGGAATACTTGACCTTCTCAAGTGGGTATCTCCTGGTTATCCTTCCTGTTTCAGATCAAGTGTCCCTTCCTGGGAGAACCTCATATTTAACCCAAATTCCAGCTTTATAGTTTCACAGAGTACAAGGCACTTCCTCTTCAGGACAACTAACCATGGTTGCAATTTTGTACTTGAATGTGCTGTGTGATTGTTTGGTTAATGCCTACCCCACTCTCCCAACTGCAGGCTCCATGAGGGCAGGGAGTGCCTAGTTTTCCTTGCTATAGTAACCCCAACATCTAGTTTAGTGCTTGGTGCTAAATATGGGCTCAAAACATACTTGCTGACTGAATTTATTTATTTATTTATTTATTTATTTATTTATTTATTTATTGCCTTTTGTCATTTTAGGGCTACACCCGTGGCATGTGGAGGTTCCCAGGCTAGGGGTCTAATTGGAGCTGTAGCCGCCAGCCTACGCCACAGCCACAGCAACACAGGATCCGAGCCGCGTCTGCGACCTACACCACAGCTCATGGCAGTAGCTGCCAGCCTTCGCCACAGCCACAGCAACGCGAGATCCGAGCCATGTCTGCGACCTACACCACAGCTCACGGCAACGCTGGATCGTTAACCCACTGAGCGAGGCCAGGGATCAAACCCGCAACCTCATGGTTCCTAGTCGGATTTGTTTCCACTGAGCCACGACTGGAACTCCTGACTGAAATAATTTAGGTTTTAGAAAAAACGTTCTGTCAGTGTTTGACCCCAAACCCCGAGCTTCAACTTGGAATTATAATCAAGAAGAAAATTGTTGGCGTTCTAAGTTATTATTCTAACATATCTGAATAGGAAAATATACAGACAGTTTTAACATCTTAATTCAAACTAAAACCATTACAAAACTCTGGTGAAGGAGTTCCCCTTGTGGCTCAGCAGGTTAAGGGCCTGGCGTTGTCACTGCTGTGGCTCTGGTTACAGTTGTGGTGTGGGTTTGATCCCTGGCCTGGGAACTTCCTCATGCCATGAGTGCAGAGGAAAGGAAAGAGGGTCTACCACAACCTGACACAAAATTTATCTCTGGTCTTTGGAAATCTCAGATTAGATAAGAAAGCCAGGGGATTATTTCTTTTTTTATGTCTTTTTTTTTTTTTTTTTGCCTTTTGTCATTTTAGGGCTACACCCGTGGCATGTGGAGGTTCCCAGGCTAGGGGTCTAATCGGAGCTGTGGCCACTGGCCTGCGCCACAGCCACAGCAACGCAGGATCCGAGCCGCGTCTGCAACCTACACCACAGCTCACGGCAACGCCGGATCGTTAACCCACTGAGCAAGGCCAGGGATCGAACCCGCAACCTCATGGTTCCTAGTCGGATTCGTTAACCACT
>PVHT021183696.1:28518275-28534448 GCA_004024745.2 Catagonus wagneri | reverse complement strand
CCTTTCAAGAGTGGGGTCTCTGTTTCCCCCAGTCCTGTGGAGCTCCTGCACACAAGCCCCTCCGGCCTTCAATGCCAGATGCTCCACGGGCTCTTTCTCCCTGTGCCCGATCCCCAGGCGTGGGGTTTTGACGTGAGGCTCAGAACTCTCAGTCCTGTAGCTGAGTCTCTGTGATGCAGTTACTTTCCAGTCTGTGGGGTTGCTTCTATCGCGTATTCGCCCCTCCTACCTCTTGATGTGGTCTCCGCTGTGTCTTCTGGAGCAGAGTATCTTTTTTGGAAGTTTACGGTCCATTTGGTTGAAGGTTGCTCGGCATTTGGCTGTATTTTTGCTGTTTTTCGGGAGAGAAGTTGAGCTCCAGTCCTTCTATTCCGCCATCTTAATCCAATCTCTAACATGTATTTACTTAAAAAGTATTTAAGTACTCCAATTTCGTTTTTGTGCTATTTTGTGCATTTTAGTTTTTGTGCTATTCTGAGTTTTGTGCTTGGAATTCCCATTGTGTCTCAGCAGAAACAAATCCGACTAGCATCCATGAGAACTCCGGTTCCATCACTGGCCTTGCTCAGTGGGTTAAGGATCCAGTATGGCCGTGAGCCGTGGTGTAGGTTGCAGATGTAGCTAGGATCTGGCGTTGTTGTAGCCGTGGGGTAGGCCAGAGGCTACAGATCCAATTGGACTCCTATCCTGGGAACTTCCATATGCTGTAGGTGCGGCCCTAAAAAGTGAAATAAATAAATAAATAGAAAAAAAAAAGTACAGGCTACTTGACCAAGTAGAAAGCATTTAGTACATATGTTGGACTCCTTAACATGATAGAAGTTTTCCAAACTGTCCTATAGATGTGCTAGATCATATCTTTTTTAAGCTCTTTACTCCAATATTATTATGTTTTGCTACTTGATCAAGAAAAGAAATCAACTACTGGTGAACATCCCAGCATATCCCACATGGCTCTCAAAAATGGCTGTTGGTTTCCTGACACTCTTTTTGTGCAGATGCTCTTTCATGCACTAAAATTGCTTAATGGACAGGAGAAGAATCAAATGGACAAACATTGGCAACTCAAATAGAAACTCAGATGACAACTCAAAATGGATAATTAGGTTTGGTCTGCAGAACTGCAAAAAGCCATCTGCCAAAAGACATGCCTGCAGATTCCAGGGGCCAGATTCTTAGAACGTTGCTAAGACTCCAATTAATTTCTTAAGAGGCCTGAGAGCAAAGGAATGGCAGAAAGAAGGAGGAGCCTCAATTCAAGACAAGAACAAACCAGAGTAGGTTGTAATCTTCAACAAAATGAGTGGTTAACAAATCTGATTTAGCTTCCTGATATCTTGGGTCAGCTCCTTTTTCACTCATTTTATTTTTTTCCCTCAGGCCCCAAAGAGCTGCTGAGAATTTTTAAGTAGTGGTGCAGGGCACAGAAGCCTAAAATATTGGAAGAGTAATAAATTTTCCCATAAGTTACATTGTGTCGTATGGAGTGTGGTGAGGTTGAATCCAAAGTAGCGTCTAATAAAACCACTATCGGAGGGATTAGTGAAATGCAGTTGGGTTTCCAAAGATGGATATAGAACTAGGTCCATTTTGCAGGCATTCTGATGTTAGTATTGGTTGGTTGGAGTACAGATGACCCAGATGACAGAATGGATTATCTCTATGCGAACTAAAAGGGTAGTGGTTTGACTTGGGCTGACATTGTGGTACAGATTTTTTTTTTTTTGTCTTTTTAGGGCCACACCCTGGGCATATGGAGGTTCCCAGGCTAAGAGTCCAATCGGATCTGTAGCCGCCAGCCTGTGCCAGAGCCACAGCAACATGGGATCTGAGCTGTGTCTGCAACCTACACCACAGCTCACAGCAATGCTGGATCCTTAACCCACTGAGTGAGGCCAAGGATCGAACCTGCATCCTTATGGATGCCAGTCAGATTGGTTTCTGCTGAGTCATGATGGGAACTCCTGTGGTGCAAATTTGAGTACAGGTTTTTATTTAGCAGGTGATCCCAGGAAGCACAAGTAGGGACATGGAGAACTGAGACAACCATGGATAAAAGCCAAAAGAAAGTACATTGGTGAGCAGATTAGCTCTGTGAACAGTTGGTTAATCCTAATGGGAGACCCTGAGAGATCATGTAGAGTAGGTCTTGGAGCTGTCCTATAAGATGGGTAAGGAACTAGCAGTTCATTTACCAGCTCTCATTTCTCGGTGGGTAAATGCTGTTCCTGGGGAGAGTAACTCCCTAGCATTCCCCATCTGTCCTTTCCAGGGCTAGCGTATTCCATACCTGGAGAAACCTTCAGACAGTCAGTCAGTCACTGGTTTTTACCAATAGGAAATATGGGAACAGTAGGAGTTCCCATGGTGGCGCAGCAGAAACGAATCCGACTAGGAACCATGAGTTTGCAGGTTTGATCCCTGGCCTTGCTCAGTGGGTTAAGGATCTCATGTTGCCGTGAGCTGTGGTGTAGGTCACAGATGCGGCTCAGATCTGGCGTTGCTGTGGCTGTGGCATAGGCTGGCAGCTGTAGCTCCGATTAGACTCCTAGCCTGGGAACCTCCATATGCTGCAGAGACAGCCCTTAAGAAAAAGAAAATAGTAAATGGCAACAGTAAATGTTGGATGGATGGATATAAGCCTGGCACCTTCAACATCTCTTACATGGTTCTTAACTTTTGGGGAGCTGTTATAAATCATTTCAAGAACTTTTTATTTCCTTTTTTGGGCCACCCTGCAGCATATGGAGTTCCCCAGGCATCAGGTCTGAGCTGCAGTTGTATCCTATGCAGGAGTTGCAGCAACACTGGATCCTTAACCCCCTGTGCTGGGCCAGGGACTGAACCTGCTCCCAACACTCCAGAGACACCACCAATCCCATTTCATCACAGCAGGACATCCTCAGTTGGAGAATTAAAAGTCATAGGTCCTACAGTAGATTTTCATGATCATTGCCCATCATTTCTCATTGAAATGTATCTTCTGTGTTTTTAAATGCATTTATTTTATAGTTGTGACTTTATTATTGACTTGAAAGAAGTAGAAATAAAAATGAAATTTTAAGTGAAAAAAAAAAAGTCATAGGTCCTTTCACTAGAATTAATAATAAATGCATGCATGCATTCTATTTATCGAGATTGTATGGTTCCACTTTAAGTGCCAATCACCTGTCTTTGGTGATTTATGCTGATGTATAGAAAATTTTTACCTTGTCTGGGCTTGCTGACAGGTGAATACAGGGTGGTTGGGGCCAGCTAGGAAACCGTCTGCCTTGGAAAGCCTTGTGGAAGAGAGCATTGTGAGATCTGAATAGACTCCATAGTCATACTGAAGCACCACGTTCTAGATAGAGGAGTGGAAGGCATTATTGGAGGGATTCAGAGATGAGAAGGGAGAGACTCAGGTGTTCCTGTTGCAGGAGGCATAGCTAAAATATTATGAAACTGTTATACCAGAGAGATACCTTGTGACTGAACAGTAGGATTGCTATAGACTGAATATTGGTGTTGCCCCCAGAGTCCTATGTTGAAACCTCCCCCCCTTAATGTGATGGTATGTGAAGGCAGGAGACGATTAAGTCATGAGGGTTAAGCCCTCATGAATGGACTGAGTGTGAGACCACAGAGAGCTATTTAACCCCTTCCATTGCGTGAGGACACAGTGAGAAGAGGCCCATCACTGAACTAGCACGTGGCTCCTTGCCAGAAGCTGAATTCACTGGCACCTTGACCTCAGACTTCTCAGTCTCCGTAGCTGTGAAAAGTAAATCATTGCTGTTTAAGCCACTTAGTCTGTGAGTGCAGACCAAACAGACTAAGATAAATATCTTCCCAAGTGCCCCTGAATTGTGAGCCTTGATTTGATTCTCATAATAATGCCTAAGATTCCTATGGGAACAGCGCAATAATCTACTTTGTTTAAGTTTGTGAAGTGGTTAATGTGATTATATACATTATACACAGTTTGTTGAGCGGTTAATGGGTTTATAAACATACAACTTCAGTAGCTATAAAAGGATAAAAAGGAGTCCCCGCTGTGGTTGAGTGGGTTAAGGATCTGGCATTGCCTTAGGTTGCTGCTAAGCCGCAGGTTCAATCCCCAGCCTGAGCAGTGGGCTAGACCTGGTGTTGCCATAGCTGTGGCATAGGTCACGGCTGTGACTCGGGCCCAGTCTCTGGCACAGGAATGTCTAGATGTCGCAAGTGAAGCCAAATAAAATAAAATAATAAAACAAAAGTAAACAAAAGAAAATAAAGTAAAATATTAAAATCATTCCTTATCCCTGTCGATCATCTCAAATTTCTCCAGAAACAGAAACTGTTACCAGTTTCAAACGTGGTAGTGTTGGCAGTGGCGGAGGGCCACGGGAGGGAGATCCTCGGTGTCAAGGAAAGTGAACCACTATTGGAGTTCCCCTTTTGGCACAGTGGAAATGAATCCAACTAGGATCCATGAGGATGCAGGTTTGATCCCTGGCCTCACTCAGTGGGGTTGGGATCCCACGTTGCCGTGAGCTGTGGTGTAGGTCTCAGACAAAGTTTGGATCCTACGTTGCTGTGGCTGTGGTGTAGGTCAGCAGCTGTAGCTCTGATTTGACCCCTAGCCTGGGAACTTCCATATGCCATGGGTATAGCCCCAGAAGGAAAAGAAAAGAGAAAAGAAAAGAAGAGAAAGAGAGTATCCACAGTTGTCATGACTTTGGAACAAAGGCAACATCATAAAACCAGTAAGTATAGCCCTCCCTGCCTGCCCCAGGTTAAAAAGAAGGCTTTTGGGTTTACTAGTGAGATATTGGGTATGGCATAGACCTGGCACGTTGTGGCATGCATACTTTCATTGTGGTAGATCAGGAGTCACTGCAAATCTCTTGTCGCTGGGTTATGTCTTAAAGAATGCCTGGTAATCCCCTGGTGGGGATATAGCATGCAGTTCCTGGGTTCTGATATACCTGGTGGTGGTGGTGGGGGACATTCAGGCTGGTTTACTTTTGAGATTGACTTTCCGCTAAATGGAAGCTGGAGGCATCAGAATTCTTGGAGGCATAAGAATTCTGTGTTTTTGTTTTCCAAGAGGACTTGCTGATTCAGAGGAGAATAAGTTTGACCAACACAGTTTCCACATGGTGCCTTAGTAACTGGGGATGAATGGTGGGGAATGGGAATGAGAATTTATGGGCCAGAAGCCCCAATTTTGGGGTGCTAGGAATATGGGTGTTTTAGAAAATTAAGCTGAAATAGATTGCATTATTCCTATTTCTTAACTAATTTAAATAAATGAATTACGGACAAAAAAAGAAGGAGATGGAGGAACAATTGTCCATGATTCAGCTTCTTGATAATCTGCCAGTTCTCCTGGTTCCTGATAGCCTGTTTTAACCAAAGCCTGACTTCCCCTAAGTAACACCACAAAGTCTCCGAGGCTGACCTGATGACCAAGCAGTTTTGACCTTTGCTTCTGACTCTGTGTATGTGTGTGTCTGTGTGTGTCAGTGTCTGAGTGTGTGGTGTGGGTGTGTAAAAAGTCTGATAGTGTCTGACCTGAGTCATTTAGGGAGAAATGTGCACACAGGAATGAAAAGACGGATTATGACTTGTGTTAGTTTAGGTCCTTTGAGAAGCAGATGTCAAGACAGGGTTAGAAGTGCATGAAATATCTCAGGGAAAATGCCTGTGTGGGAAAACAGAGAGAAGGGCACTAGAGGAGACTAGAAAGGCTCAGACCAGAGCACTGACTTTTTTTTTTTTGGTCTTTTTGCCATATATAGGGCTGCACCCGCGGCATGTGGATGTTCCCAGGCTAGGGGTCTAACAGGAGCTGTAGCCACCGGCCTTCGCCACAGCCACAGCAATGCAGCATCTGAGCCGTGTCAGCAACCTACACCACAGCTCAGGGCAACGCCGGATCCTTAACCCACTGAGCAAGGCCAGGGATTGAACCCGTAACCTCATGTTTCCTAGTCGGATTCGTTAACCACTGAGCCATGACGGGAACTCCAGAGCACTGACTCTTGTGAAAGAGGGAGGGAAGGCAAGAAGGTTGGGTAGGGAGAGTCTTAGACGGCAGCGCAGCTCAAAAAGTTTCAGCAAAGCCAGTGGGGAGTCCTCAGGCCAAGTCACCAGGTGAGGAATGAGCCTACTTTTATTTCCCTACTACGAGGGGCCATTGGTGGGAGCGGGTCATGGGCAGCTTGACCTTGGAACCCACACTCTAGTGGATTCAGAGCACAGCCCCTGGGAGTATCCCCCCAGGATCCATATAAACAGGGCAGATTTTACAATTTTATTTTTGAAAATATTTGTACTAAATTTGTGTAGGGGTTTGGAGTATTTCAGGATGGTAGGGGAGGCGAGGTGACACTTCAAGGGATAACAACAGCCCAGGGGAGATCCTGTCGTGGCTCAGCGGAAACGAATCCGACTAGGAACCATGAGGTCGCATGTTCGATGCCTGCCCTTCCTCAGTGGTTTAAGGATCCGGCGTTGCCGTGAGCTGTGGTGTAGGTTGCAGACGCGGCTCGGATCCCACATTGCTGTGGCTGTGGCATAGACCGGCAGCTGTAGCTCTGATTAGACCCCTAGACTAGGAACCTCCACATGCTGTGGATGTGACCCTAAAAGGACAAAAGACAAAGACAAAAAAAAAAAAAAAAACAAACACAACAGCCCAAACAACTGACATTTATATATATGTGCACCAAATATATTTGGTCTCAGATGTGGCTCAGATCCTGTGTCACTATGGCTGTGGTATAGGCTGGCAGCTTTAGCACCGATTCACCCCCTAGTCTGGGAACCTCCAGGTGCAGTGGGTTTGGTCTAAAAAAGCCCCCCCCGAAAAAAAAAACCCTGGGGTGTGATACAGTCAAAATGGTATTATTATGTCTGAATGTTCGGTATTGATGTGGAGGGCAGTTTTCATTTTTTCCACTCCTGACTTCTTTTACTCAAGGTGAGACCCATGCAGAGGTACAGACTCAGGGGTGCTAAAGTTTTCGAAAGGGATGCCTGAGGTTAAAGACACAGAAAACCAGGAGTTCCCGTCGTGGCTCAGTGGTTAACGAATCCGACTAAGAACCATGAGGTTGCGGGTTCGATCCCTGGCCTTGCTCAGTGGGTTAAGGATCCAGCATTGCCATGAGCTGTGATGTAGGTTGCAGATATGGCTCAGATCCTATATTGCTGTGGCTGTGGCAGCTGCAGTCTGTTTAAACCCCTAGCCTGGGAACCTCCATATGCCACGGGTGCAGCCCTGAAAAGACAAAAAAAAAAAAAAAAAAAAAAAAAAAAAAAAAAAAAAAAAAAAAAAAAAAAAAAAAAAAAAAAAAAAAAAAAAAAAAAAGAAGAAAAAAAAAAGAAGAAAAAAGAAAAATAAGTAAAATTAGTTGACAATTTGGAAAAATACATTTAGTTCACTTTATAGCAATATATCCACATGGATTAAATAAATTAAAAAATAAAGTAGTAAAGTAACCAGAAGAATGTGTATGTTTATATATATGTGTATGTGTACACATACATATATAGACTAGAAAAAATCTTTACTATTTTTTGTAAATTTTATCGAAATATAACATATATAGGAAGAAGTACACAAATCATAAGTGTGCTGACTATATTTTCACTGAGTGAACACTTCTGTGTAATTACATAAAACCTAAGGAAGAAAACAAGGGAAATGATTGATAGCATTTGACAACACAAATAATTTAAAACATCTGTCTGTCAAAAAAAGTCAAACAAAATTACAGGCAAAAATGATAAACTGTGAAAATGTTTACAAGTATATAACAAGGATAATTACCTTAATATTTATTTTTTAAAGTAAAAAAATCATTAAGAAATGCAAATACCCAGATACAATGACAAAGTCTACACAAGAAGCAATTAAATATATGGAAAAAAAAATTCTTGTCTAGTAACTAAAGAAATTGGCAGGACAATACTGAAAAACATATAACACCCATGATGGAAGATGCTGGGAACAGGCTTTTAAAATTTTTTTATGCTTTTTTTTTTTTTAAGGGCTGCACCCGCAGCATATGGAGGTTCCCAGGCTAGGGGCTGAATGGAGCTACAGCTGCTGGCCTATGTCAGAGCCATAGCAACGCCAGATCCAAGCCGAATTTGTGACCTACACCACAGCTCATGGCAATGTCAGATCCTTAACCCACTGAGCGAGGCCAGGGATTGAACCTGAAACCTCATGGTTTCTAGTTGGATTTATTTCTGCTGCGCCACGATGGGGACTCCTTAATTTTTTAAATTAAAGTAAATTTGATTGGAGTTTCCGTCGTGGTGCAGTGGTTAATGAATCCGACTAGGAACCATGAGGTTGGGGGTTTGATCCCTGGCCTTGCTCAGTGGGTTAAGAATCCGGCGTTGCTGTGAGCTATGGTGTAGGTCACAGACACAGCTCGAATCTGGTGTTGATGTGGCATAGGCCGGCGGCTACAGCTCTGACTGGACCCTTAGCCTGGGAACCTCCATATGCCATGGGTATGACCCTAAAAAGACAACAAAACAAAACAAAAACAAAAACAAAACCCCACTACTTCTAGGAGTTCTCTTGTGGTGCAGTGGGTTAAGAATCCTGTGTTTTCACTTCAGTGGGTTGAGTTGCCGCTGTGGCACAGGTTTGATACCTGGCCCACAACCTTACATACCATGGTGGTGGCTAAAAAAAAATTGTACTTCTAGAAATTTTCTTGGTGTTAATAATAGTAAAATACAAGAAATAAAATGTCTAAAAATAGGAGTTCTGGTTAAACAATAGGGCTATGTGATATGACCTTCAGCCATTAAAAAGCGTCATAGAATACTGAAAAACATGAAAAAATTTGCAATATGTTAAATGAAGACATCAAACTGTAAAACCAAATGAATGCTCAGAACCCAGCTTTAAAAATAAATGGTAGGAGGAGTCCCCGTCTTGGCACAGCAGAAACGAATCCGACTAGGAACCATGAGGTTGTGGGTTTGATCCCTGGCCTTGCTCAGTGGATTAAGGATCTGGCATTTCCACGAAGCCGTGGTGTAGGTCGCAGACATGGTTCGGATCCTGAGTTGCTTGGCTGTGGCATAGGCTGGCAGGTGTAGCTCCAATTAGACCCCTGGCCTGAGAACCTCCATATGCATTGACTTGCCAGATGGGATTATTTGCCAAATTTATGCCCTAAAAGTATTATAGACATATTTTCTCTCTTTTCCTTTTTTTTGTCTTTTTGCCTTATCTAGGGCTGTACCCGCGGCATATGGAGGTTCTCAGGCCAGGGGTCTATCAGGAGCTGTAGCGGCCGGCCTACGCCACAGCCACAGCAACGCGGGATCCAAACTGCGTCTGCAACTTACAACACAAATCATGGCAACGCCGGATCCTTAACCCACTGAGCAAGGCCAGGGATCCTAGTCGGATTTGTTAACCACTGAGCCACGACGGGAAATCCTTTTCTTTCTTTTCTTATGCAAGAATGTTACCACCCCCTCCTGTACCAGTAGAGATGGAAGACCACTTCTGAGTAGATCTTTATGCCTTTTGTATAGGAGGACCTGGGTTGATGCCCAGGAAAAAAATTAAAAGGAAGGATTTAGTTTATTATTACTATTTCTTGTTTTTTTCTTTTTAGGGCCGCACCTGTGGGCATATGGAGGTTCTCAGGCTACGGGTCTAATAGGAGCTACAGTTGCCAGCCTACGCCAAAGCCACAGTAACGCCAGATCTTTATTTAACCCACCGAGAAAGGCCAGGGATCAAACCCGCAACTTCATGGTTCCTAGTTGGAATTGTTTCCTCCATGCCACTATGGGAACTCTGAAGATTTAGTTTATAGTCAGCTTCTTAGCTGAGAAGTGGAAGGAAACCATTTACATCAGGAGCCTCGGTATCTTCTGAGAAGGGAGAGGCAAACACCTCAATCCTTGTCCCGCAAGTTTTCTATCTGAGGTTTGATTTTAGGCAGTATCATAGATATGGATTAGGGTGGTCCCAGCTAAGACTCAAGTGCAAGTAACGCAGCAGCGCCGCTGAAATAAGATGTGGGAACAAGCAGCTGACTCTGACCCTAAATTGAAAGAAGTAGGGCCTGCTATCTGTCCTGAGCCAGCTCTGTTGGGGCCTCCTGTTCCTTGAGTTGCTGTTATTTTAAAAAATTAATTAATTAATTTTAGGGCCACACAGGAGGCAAATGGAGGTTCCCAGGCTAAGGGTCCAGTCGGAGCCACAGCTGCCGGCCAATGCAACAGGCGCAGCAATTCCAGAACCGAACTGCGTCTGCTTCCTACACCACAGCTAAGGGCAGTGATCCTTAACCCACTTAGGCCAGGTATGACCCTGCGTCCTCATGGATCCTAGTCACTGCTGAACCACAGTGGGAACCCTGGGTTGCTCTTATTGTAAGTGGGAGAACTGACCTCTTTGAACTTGGGATTCTGGCCTCTGAAGGAATGCCTGCTCTAGAGGACCTACTGCGAATTTTGAAGGGCTCTATGCCAGCAGTTGTAATGTAGGAATCTCACCTTGGTGTTTTTGGATAGAAACTCTGAAGATGGGGCCATGCAATATTGACTCCCTTGCTGTAGTTAGGCTCTTAGAACTGGGCAAGAGGGCCACCCTGGGGTCCCACACTGTAAAAAAGCCACACATATCACAGAAATACCCACAACATAAATGTTTAAAGAATACACGGGTATCTGTTATGGATTGAACGTTTGTGTCCCTCCCAAGTTCGTATGTTGAAACCCTAACCCCCAATGTGATGGTATTTGGCATCAAGTCTTTGGGAGGTAATTAGGGTTAAATTAGCTCCTGGAGGGTGCTGCCCCCATGATGGTTTTCCTGAACTAGGCTTGTGTTTGATGTAGCAAGCCAAAACACTGAGACCCCAAGGTTTGTGGCAGAGAGGGTTTATTCTCAAGGCAGCAAAGTGAGAAGACGGAACGAGGCTAGGACCCACCAACCAAAGGCAAGGTGCTCCGAAGATTCGTAGGATAAAGAATAAAGAGGCAGGGCAATTGGGGGGGGGCATGGGGAAAGGTGATTGGAAAAAGGTGTAGCAATCCATATTTGGTGCAGGCGTAACTGGAGGCACTTAGCAGAGGGTGGAGAGGGTGCAGAATCCCGCCCTCTGACGTCAAAAGGGCGCCAAGCGAAACTCACGCATGCCCAGTTGAAGGGTCTTGGTCCTGTCCTGTCTTAACCAGCTGGAGGTAGACACAGCTGACTCCAAGTCCCCAGAAAACCCTTTACAGAAGCATCTTGTTGTTTAAGGTACCTGCCTATCGAAGGACTTGTGAGTCTCAAAGTGACGCTGATTAACGAAGGCAGGTGAAATGGCGAAGGGGTTGATACCCTTGTAAAAAGAGGAGGCGCAAAGGGATTTTTTTCTTCTGCACGTGTGCGCGGAGGAAGGAATTGTGAAGAAGCAGTGCGGAAGAGGCCTCTTGCTCAGAACTTGATCGTGCTGGCGTCCTGATCTGGGATTTCCATTCTTAAGAACTGAACTGAGAGAAATAAATGTTATTTAAGTGGCGCAGTTTATAGTGTGCTGTAGAGGCGAGCTGAGCTGCCTGAGACAGTTCCTTTGCCATTACGGGGTGCAGGCTGGCCTGGGATGCCTGTGACCCTCCGTATTCACGCCTGTGGTTGACATCATTCAGGCCCCATGGAAATGCTTCTTCTGCCTCGTTTCCTTGAAACTGAAGACTACTGTGGCCAAACCTGAAGGCTTGAGGTCAATTGCTGCCTGTGTTAGAAAAACACACTGCCTTACGGTGCGAGCGAGGAGGATTTGCAGAGCGGGAATGCTCAGGTAAGAGAAAGGACCACTTGTCAGGTCCTCGCCTTCAGCATGAATGCAGCCGATTCTTGCTTAATGGACGTGTCATTTTTCCAGTTAGTGGGGAGCTTCTATTTTCTTGCTTCTGTTCAGGTTCCCAATTGTGCGTACCTCTCAATTTGGTATTCATATAGTATTTGGAACAGTGGCAAGTGAGGTTGAAAAATCTATGTTATTCTTAAGCCTGCATGTATATATGTGTGTGAACATATTGACCGGGGATAATGATTCTTTCCGTTGGCAACTAGATGGACAGCGAATGCTAGAATTACACATAATTAAAAAAAACGAATACAGGAGTTCCCATTCGGTTAAGAACCCTACTGGTATCCATGAGGATGTGGGTTTGATCCCTGGCTTTCCTCAGTGGGTTAAGGATCTGGCGTTGCCGCCAGGTGTGGTGTAGGTTGCAGATGGGGCTCATATCTGGCATTGCTGTGGCTGTGCTGTAGGTCAGCAGCTGCAGTTCTGATTTGATCCCTGGTCTGGGAAATTCCTCATGTTGCAGGTGCGGCCATAAAAAAGAAAAAAAAAACCAATACGATGTAATTAAATTTTCAAAAGGTAAATAAAAATTAAGCATTTTAAAATAATTTTGATTTAAAATTGTGGTATTCTTTAATTCTGATTTGTATTTTGCCTTTAATTTCAGTATATCTTCGAATATTTTTGAAAAGCATAGGAATGTTTATTTGGTCTTTATTTTAATTTCCATATTTTGATGAAAGTACTCATCCAGTTTTCTACACTTTGTACTTTCATCATCACATTGTGAACACTTTGAATATAATTACATTTTTACAACTGTTGAGGTTATTACTGTTAGATGATCACAAATGATGAGAATATCTTGGGTTATAATGTCAAAATGCTTGGTTTTGCTTCAATAAGGGTGAGAAAAATTGAAATAAGGAATAACAAATTAAATATGTCTATTAGTAGTTCAAACATTAAGCAGAGTCTTAGGAGCACTATTATTTCTCTTTTCCTCTAGCTTCTTGTATGCCTAGGGGAAAAAAAGAATGATGATGAAATTATTAATTTTATTTATTTATTTATTGATTGATTGCCTTTTTGTCCTTTTAGGGCTGCACCCGCGGCATGTGGAGGTTCCGAGGCTAGGGGTCTAATCGGAGCTGTAGCTGCCAGCCTACGCCTTAGCCACAGCAACGCAGGATCCGAGCCGTATCTGCGACCTACACCACAGCTCACAGTAACACCCGATAGTGAACCCACTGAGCAAGGCCAGGGATCGAACCCGCAACCTCATGGTTCCTAATCGGATTCGTTAACCGCTGCGCCATGACGGGAACTCTTGAAATTATTAATTTTAAACGAGCCCAGGAGTTTCCGCCATGGTGCAATGGAAACGAATCCAATGAGGAACCACGAGGTTGTGGCTTCGATCCCTGGCTTTGCACAGTGGGTTAAGGATCTGGCGTTTCCACGAAGCTGTGGCGTAGGTCACAGATGGGGCTAGGATCCTGCATTGCTGTGGATGTGCGTAGACTAGCAGTTGTAGCTCTGATTTGACCCCTAGCCTGGGAACCTCCATGTGCCCTGGGTGCAGCCCTAAAAAGCAAAAAGCAAAAAAAAAAAAAAAAAAAAAGAAAAAGTTGAACAAGCTCAGTTTTGCCCTCATTAACGAGAGATTTCATATCAACTTAATTTTAACGGTTTGATTTACCAAAATTGTCCTGTCAATCCTCTACTTATTTACATTCCTCTTTCCAAAATGAATACTGTGGCAAAAAAATAGAAAGGAAGCTTAGGGCAGGAAATTCAGATGACACCTTTAGGATGCATGTATCACATGCAAGCAAAAGGAAGTAGGTTCTGTTATACATAGGTCATCTTTTTGGTGTATTATTATTATTATTTCTGTCTTTTCAAGGGCCGCACCCATGGCATATGGAGGTTCCCAGGCTAGGGGTCCAACCGGCGCTGTAGCTGCCAGCCTATGGCACAGCCACAGCAATGCAGGATCCAAGCCGCGTCTGCGACCTATACCACAGCTCACGGCAATGCCGGATCCTTAACCCACTAAGCAAGGCCAGGGATCGAACCCGCAACCTCATGGTTCCTAGTCGGATTCATTAACCACTGAGCCATGACAGGAACTCCTGGTGTATTGTTTTTCTTGGCTCTCTTGGAACCCAGTACAGATTGCAGCTATGTAAATCTGTCAGCATTCCTGGTGGGAATATTATGCATGAGGCTTTGGTAGAAAATGTGCAAGGTGTGGTCAGAACTTTCTAAATAACAAGATAGCGATTAGGTAGCTAACTTATATTGAGCTCTTCTTATGTATCAGCACTAATAGTTTTATGTACAGGAGTTCCCGTTGTGGCTCAGTGGTTAACGAATCCGACTGGGAACCGTGAGGTTGCGGGTTCGATCCCTGGCATCGCTCAGTGGGTTAAGGATCCGGTGTTGCTGTGAGCTGTGGTGTAGGTCGCAGATGCGGCTCGGATCCTGCATTGCTATGGCTGTGGTATAGGCCGGCGGCTACAGCTCTGATTAGACTCCTAGCCTGGGAACCTCTATATGCTGTGGGTGCGGCTCTGAAAAGACAAAAAGACTCTGAAAAGACAGAAAGACCAAAAAAAAAAAAAAGAGTTTTATGTACATTATCTCATTTGTCTCACTTTGGAAAGTACTGTTATGAATTCCATTTTACAGAAAACCAGAGCCAAAGAGATTAAATACCTTATTTAAGTCCCACAGCTAGTAAATAGTGGAAATGAAATACAAACCCAGTCAAACTTCTCCAACTTTCACTTTTGAGGATGGAGTTAGGCCCTAGGGTCGTCTTGCTTTGTTTCCAATCCTGCCTCCACCACTTACTAGTTGTGTGACTTCAGGAAAGTTACTCTCTCAGCCCAGGTTTTCTTACACAGTGGGACTTTCCATAGTACTAACGTTGTAGGGTCACTGTAAATTGCTCGAAGAGACAACGTGACTGAAGTTCCTAGTAAAATGTCTGGTACAGAGTAAGCGTGCAGTGTTTGTTGTAACTATATTATAATCTACTAAATCATGCTACTATCAAAATACTCATGCTCTTTGATCTAGTAATCCTACGTTTTAGAATCTGTTCTGAGGAATAATCAGCCATAGATATGCAGACAGATTTATGACAAGGCTGTTTCTTGAACTTACATAAAAATGATAGTTTAGAAAAAATTTAACTGTAATAAGAGGGAAATAGTAAAATAAATGACTTCATGTGACTAAATGTTTAATCACATAGGGAAGAGTTCGTTACAAGTATGAAGTAGATGAATAAAGGGAAATAACACAATAGGAATTCCCGTTGTGGCTCTGAAGTTAACAAACCTGACTAGTATCCATGAGGCTGCGGGTTCGATCCCTGGCCTCGCTCAGTGGTTAAGGATCTGGCATTGTCATGAGCTGTGGTGTAGGTCGCAGACATGGCTTGTATCATGCGTTGCTATGGTGTAGGCATACTGCTGTGACTGTGGTATATAGACTGGCAGCTGTAGCTCTGATTCGACCCTTAGTCTGGGAACCTCCATATGCTGCAGGTGTGGCCCTAAAAAACAAAAAACAAAAAAATTCCCACATAATAGTAAACCTCAGTTAAGATATTTTTTTCAGTCTTAAGAAGAGTGAAAAAAAACTTCTCTACAAATGAGATAATATAAATCCTATTTCTAAAAACAATTTGCTTCAAGTATAATATGAGAAAAGTGAAATTAAAGGAATTGTTGAAATTCAAAATCAGGACATCAATGACAAATTGAAATTATAATGGAAAAACTACAGTTCAGGTGTACAAAAATGGAGTTGGGAGGCCTTTGTGCCACTGGGCCTCAGATCCTTCTGTGTACCACTGAAAACTTGAACTTTCTTTGAACTGTACCAGAATCAAGGACACCTCTTACTCAGGCGTATTAAGAACATCATCTGCCCGCTGGAACCTTACTGTCTCAAGGTCTACCCTTGTAATTTTCAACAACTGTTTCAGATACCAACCAGTCCTTACTTAACAAGCACCCTTACTTCTTGCCAGCTCCAATTATAATTCTTGATAAACAACCCATGTAACTAGCTATAACCTTGCAGTTTTTGCCTTTATAAACCTCCCCCATTTTTGTCGTCAGGTTGAACATAATTCAAGTGCTTCTTAAATTTGTGTCTCCTGGTCTGCAGTCTTAACCCCAAATAAATACCTTTTTATTTCAATCGGTTTTCTTTCGAAAATGTTGGTTAACAACAAGAGATAATATTTTCTAAAACGTTCCTCTCATTAACAAAGAATCTATGAAAAATACAAAGAGGTTGAAGTTGTGTTTAGTTTTTTTTTTTTTTTTTTTTT
>PVHT021183696.1:28487886-28514794 GCA_004024745.2 Catagonus wagneri | reverse complement strand
TTTTTTTTTTTTTTTTTTAGGGCTGCACTCGTGGCATATTGAAGTTCCCAGACTAGGGGTTAAATAGGAGCTACAGCTACTGGCCAGGGATTGCACCTGAATCCTCATGGATACTGGTTAGATTCTGTTGAACCACAATAGGAACTCCTCCATCATAAAATTTTTAACGTTGGTTAAATATGAGCCAGCCGGAGCCTTTCTGTGTGAGATGCTTCACTTCACCTCTGTCTGTAGAGCTTGAGCAACTTAAATTTTAGAGGTGTTTACCACATTTTGGATCCTCCTTAGTAGTACCTGAAAGTCCCTAAAAATTGTGGTTTTTTTTCCTTTTATGTGATAATTATATATATATACATATTTATATATGATAATTATATGTATTTATATATGATAAATACTTTCAAAACTTATTGTATTGGAATTATGTACTTAATGAGCTAAATATAGTTTATTAAGTCCTGTGGATACTTGACTTACCCCAGGAGTGAGTCACATCTTGGGCCTGTGTAGAAGACTTCGAGTGCAGCACAGTGTAGGCCATTCATGTTGTTTAGGTTCTAAAGTGAGAGGCTATGATTAAAGACTCTTTATTGCATGGTATACGGGGGTGGCATCTTCCCTTTGCTTAGGTCATGCTGTACACTGAATGATTGTGTCCTCTCAGAATTCCTGTATTGAAATCCTAACCCCGATGTCATGGTATTAGGAGATAACAGCCTCTTAGAGGAGGTGAGATAGTGAGGATGCAGCCTTCATGCATGAGGCTCATGCCCTTATAAAGGAGATGCCACAGAGTCCCTGACCTCCCACCATGTGAGGACACAGAAGATGGCTCTCCATGAACTGGGGAGCAAGCTTTTGACAGACACCAAACTTGCAAGTACTTTGGTCTTGGACTTCCCAGCCTCAAGAATTGTGAGAAATATGGAGTTCCCATTGTGGCGCAGGGGAAAAGAATCTGACTAGTAATCATGAGGTTGCAGGTTTGATCCCTGGCCTTGCTCAGTGGGTTAAGGATCTGGTGTTGCCATGAGCTGCGGTGTACATCGCAGACTTGGCTTGGATTCTGCTGAGGTCCTAAAAAGCAAAAAAACAAAAAACAAAAAACAAAAAAACAAAAAAAACCCTGTGAGAAATAGTTTGAGTCACCTATAAGTCACCTAGTCTATAGTATTCTGTTATAGCAGCCCAAACAACTTAGAACAGCTTAGAATAAGCACTCGATAGACATTAACTAAATGCTTTATATGCACTGTGTCATCTTATCATTATTATAACTCTGTCAGGAAAGGGTAATTAAAATTCTCATTTGAGGGAGTTTCTCTTGTGGCTCAGCGTTAACAAACCCAGCTAGTATACATGAGGATGCAGGTTTGATTCCTCGCCATGCTCAGTGGGTTAAAGTAATGATCCGGCATTGCCATAAGCTGTCATGTAGGTCACAGATGTGGCTCGGGTCACACATGGCTGTGCCTTTGGCGTAGGCCGGCAGCTGCAGCTCCAACTTGACCCCTAGCCTGGGAACTTCCATATGCTGCACATGCAGCGCTTAAAAAAAAAAAAAGATTCCCATTTGGTAAATATACGAATGTTTGTCAGTGTTAATATAACTAGTAACTGACTAAAAGTTGCAATTTGAACCTAGGACATCTGACTTCATAGATTAAATAAAGGAGATGTTGCCTTCTCCAGCAGACACTTGCCCCAAAACAGCACACCTCCGCAAATTCAACAGCAGTGTCAGCAGCTTCAGCAAACACTGGCATCAGAATTCTTACTCAGCAGATTGGAAGTGACCAGAGTCATGTCTAATAACTACAGTGAGTTGAAGTAGAGGAAAAAAAAATGGTTCCAAGAGCTAGATCAAGTTGATCATCGAAAATAGTCCTTAGTCCCTCCTAGAACAATTCTGGGTTGCAGGAAAGGGGACCCTTCCAGGGCCTGAGAACTGGCTCTTGTCTAACACTCGGAAATGAACTGTCCAAGGAGATGCACGTGCTGACAAAGAAAGAGACTTTATCGGGAAGGGGCACCTGGGCAGAGAGCAGCAGGGTGAGGGAACCCAAGGGAATGACTCTGCTGTGTGGCTCACAGTCTCGGGTTTTATGGGAATGGAGTTAGTTTCCTGGTTGCCTCTGGCCTATTGCGTTGCTCGGCCCTTACTTGGTCTGGTCCCGGGTCCTTCTTGGTGATGTGTGTACCGCTCAGCTAAGATGGATCCCAGTGCCGAGGTTGGTTGTCACCTTCTTCCTATGTGCCCCTCCCCAACTCTCCTGGTTAGTCTTCAGGGAGCACCCTGTTCCTTATCAGGATCTACTGCTGTGAGACAACTCTTGCAAATAGCTATTATTGTGCATAGTCAAGGTAGGTGGTTTGAGTCTGTTTTTCCTTAACAATAGGAGAAAATGGAGTTCCCAGATGATACAAGGAGTAGATCTGGGGCAGTACAAAATTGCTGCTGCCTTTGTCCATAGTTTTACCCTAGGCTTGGCTTACCTAAATGTAAATATGTGTATGGATACAGCTCCAGATACATGTGTACCAAGATATTTAGACCATATGTGACAAGAAAAGGTGTTGACTGTCAACACCTGCTCAGTAGGTGAAAGTAACTGAAAGTAAGATAAACAACTCTGTACTTGTTCTCTTGATTGTTCTGGCTCTGATTCACCTGCTGATCCTTTTGAAGCTCTCATACCAGTCTTCATCCTAGGCTGTACTGTACAGATTCATGCTGGGCTGGAATGTCCTGAGGCTAAATATGGAAGTTGTACAGAATTCTGCTTGTCCACAGCTGTTCAGAATTCAAATGGAAAACACTCAGACTTTTCATCCACCTCATGCTAATTGTTCTAGATATTTCTGTTTCTGTTTGCCATAGTCAGCTCTGTGTACATAGCATGATTTTCTTTCCCTCTGCAAAAAAAAAAAAAAGTTTTTCCTTTTTGCTGCCACTGCAGTTTTTATTGATGGCCTGCTTTTAGAAAGAATTTCCAGGTGGAGTGCTTTATGAGGACTCCTATTGTTTAGAAGCAATTTACTTTGGTTATTGGGGCATTACTCAAGGCCATTGTCTTACTGCCATCCCAACCCCATTATTTATAATGACTCGATGGCCTGAAGCAAGAAATATATTTGCACATGAAGAACAAATTGTTGACAATCAGGATTTGGAGTCTGATTGCTTTAGATTCTAGTCTGGACCTTATTCTTCCAGACTGTGACCTTGGGCAAGATACCTAACCTCTCTAATCCTCTGTTTCCTTGACTGTAAAATGGCAATTAAATGATACTCAGCAACAATTCCAAAAGGCTCCCCTTCCTTTCCTTTGCGTGTTTTGAATGCTTATAAGGAGATAGTTCTGTTATTTATTTTGAAAGCCCTTGTTTTTGTCTTTTGTCATTTTTTAGGGCGGTACCCGAGGCGTCTGGAGGTTCTCAGGCTAGGGGTCTAATCAGAGCTACAGCCACCAGCCTACGCCACAGCCACAGCCACCGTGGGATCCGAGCCGCATTTGTGATCTACACCACAGCTCACGGCAACGCTGGATCCTTAACCCACTGAGCAAGGCTAGGGATCAAACCCGCAACCTCATGGTTCCTAGTCGGATTCATTTCTCCTGAGTCATGACGGGAACTCCTGAAAGCTCTTTTGTATTTGGGGAAATTAGTGTTGGGAACTAGTATTTTTATTTATGTTTTTGTGAAAACTTTAGCGTCTCTAATTTTTTTCCTTTTCCTTTTTTTTTGGGGGGTCTTTTTGTCTTTTTAGGACTGTACCCGTGGCATATGGAGGTTTCCAGGCTAGGGGTCAAATCAGAGTTGTAGCCGCCGGCCTACACCACAGCCACAGCAGTGCAGGATCTGAGCTGCATCTGTGACCTATTCCACAGCTCAAATCTTTAACCTACTGCGCGAGGCCAGGGATAGAACCTGAGTCCTGATGAATACTAGTCGGGTTCGCTAACTGCTGAGCCACGACGGGAACTCCTAATTTTTTTCCTTTTTTATGCATTTTTAAAATTGAAGTATAGTTAATTTGCCGTGTTGTATTAGTTACAAGTGTATAGCAAAGTGATTCGTTTTCATTTTTAGATTCTTTTTCAGTATAGCTTATTACAAGATAGTATAGTTCCCTGTGCTATACAGTAAGTCCTTGTTGTTTACCTATTTGATATATAGTAGTGAATGTTACTCTCAAACTCCTAATTTAGCTTCTTTAGAATTCATGTTTCTTTGTGTTGTTTAGCAACTGCTTCTGACAAAATTTAAAAAATTGAATTTGCTCAGAGGTTTCACTTTCAAGTGCTGTGCCTGTGGCATATAGAGGTTCCCAGGCTAGGGGTCAAATCTGAGCTGTAACTGCTGGCCCACACCATAGCCACAGCCATAGCAACATGCGTTCTGAGCCGCATCTGTGACCCACGCTGCAGCTTGCAATGCCAGATCCTCAACCCACTGCATGAAAAATTTATTCAAAAGGCAGAGGACGTTGGTCAATGAAAAGTTAATGGCTTTTTTTTATTGTAAAATATACATAACATAAACTTTGCTATTTTAACCAATTTTAAGAGTACAGTTTAGGGAGTTCCCATCATGGTGCAGCAGAAACGAATCCAACTAGGAAACATGAGGTTACGGGTTCGATCTCTGGCCTTGCTCAGTGGGTTAAGGATCTGGCATTGCTGTGAGTTGTGGTGTAGGTCGCAGACGCAGCTCGGATCCTGCCTTGCTGTGGCTGTGGCATAGGTTGGCAGCTGTAGCTCTGATTAGACCCCTAGCCAGGTAACCTCCGTATGATGAGGGTAGGGGCAGCCCTAAAAAGCAAGAGCAAAAAAAAAAAGGTACAGTTCAGTTGCAGTAAGTATATTCACATTGTCATGCAGACATACTACCGTCTGTCTCTAGAACTTTTTCATCTTCCCTGTTGACTGAAAAAAATTGCACAACTTAAAAATTGAGTTATGTTTGGGAGGGGGTCTTACTGAGGACTATAGGGTGGGAAACAGCCTCTCACATAGCTGTGAGGAACTGTTTCAAGGGGGGGAGCCAGGATATATGGAAGTTTTTGCTAAAATACAAACACATGGTCAAAAATATCAGATTACTGCTAATTACACATAAAAAAAGACATCTCAGGTTAATGATTTTAGTGCTTTCCTATGTACAGAAAGATTCAGCGGTCTGAGCTCATTGAAATTATTCGTTTGATGGATTTTCCATTGCGGCTCAGCAGAAACAAATCTGACTCATGTCCATGAGGACTCACTTTCAATCCCTGGCCTTGCTCAGAGGGTTAAGGATCCAGCATTGCAGTGAGCTGTGGTGTATGTTGCAGATGTGGCTCGGATCCAGAGTTGGCTGTGGCTGTGATGTAGGCCAACAGCTACACCTCTGATTCGACCCCTAGCTGGGAACCTCTATATGCTGAGGGTGCAGCCCTAAAAAGACAAAAAAACCCAAAAAATTATTCCTGCTGAAACTGACAGCACTAATGGCCTGAACCTAGCCAGAATACAGATTGGGACTTGAACCCATGTGCCGGGACTCGAACCCAGCCTAAACCCACATTGGGACTTGAACCCATGGTTTTAAATTAGAATTACTCAGCGATGTTTGGACTTACTGAGGTTCAGGTTTTTTTTTTTTTTTTTTTGGTCTTTTTAGGGCTGTACTTGTGGTGTATGGAGGTTCCCAGGCTAGGGGTCTAATCAGAGCTTTGAGGTTCAAATTCTTTATGCCTCTGAGCAGAAGGAATTCAGTGAGAGACAAAGTGATAGGCAAGAAATAAATTTATTAAGATAGGATGCTTGTGAGATATGCAAGAAGGCAGACAAGGAGGCTCTGCCCTGAGGCTCCAGTGGGCTGCAGTTTTATCATCCAAAGGGAGTGGGGGTTGGAAGGGACTGCCTCTTCCTCTTTGAGCTGTAGTTCCTCCTTAGTATCCGGTAAGGCCTGTATTCAAATCAGCAGAAGGGCAGTCCTCAAACTCCTGCCCTTGGTCTGAATGTGAATGCAGGCCTCATCCCATCCCCCACCCAACGACCTGAGGCCATTCTCGAACCTCCACTAGTCAAGCAAGCCTGCCTTATTCTGATGGCTTTTTTGAGCAATTTATTAACTTACAGTGATCTCGCAAAGTCCCCTAAGTTTTCTTCTTTATCTGTGGTCCCTTATTGGGACTTCTACAACTACCCGTGCCTACTCCATCCCTGTGACTTTGACATGCATCTGAAATATCTAGGACCAGGATCCTGTTTTTCTCCTTCCTGAATTCCCCTCAGGTCACACAGCTAGGGTTGCAGTGGCTGATGCCTTGATGGCGGGCAATGTTAGTCATTTACTGGAATGGCAGGTAACATTTTTGTTGTTGTTGTTGTTGTTTGCCCAGCTAAAACTCTGTACTCATTAAATAATAACTGCTCATTCTCACCTCCTTCTAGCCCCCAGCAGCCACTGAGCAGATATTGTTGCCCGGCCTCTGTCCACTGGTGCTGAATAGAAGCGTGGAGACAGAGTTTTGGGCTAGGGAGAAAAAAATAGCTTTATTGATTTACGAGGCAAAAGGGCCCCAGCAGGCTAATGCCCTAAAGACTGTGCCTTCCCTTGGGAGAGATTAGGAAGTGGTTTCATAGTTTGGGAGTGAAAATAAGGATCCGGGTAGATGCAAGCCTTCATTCTTCTTCAGAGTTGGTGTTCAGTGGCCCCAGGATAGGTTCTGGTGGTGCTCATCTTTGGTTTCCATTTGTTGGTGGCTTTATCAAAGCTATTGCCATGTATACTCCTTGAAGAGGAAACCAGGTCCCTGCCCCAGGGCTGTACTATTGTTTCTTGACTGCTTCTTCTTGGTCTCTGCATTCCCTCTCTTCTCTTTTTTTTTTTCTTTTTGCTTTATCTATGGCTGCACCCGCGGCATATGGAGGTTCCCAGGCTAGGGGTCTAACAGGAGCTGTAGTTGCCGGCCTTCGCCACAGCCACAGCAACGTGGGATCCGAGCTGCACCTGCAGCCGACACCACAGCTCACGGCAATGCCAGATCCTTAACCCACTGAGGCCAGGGATCGAACCCGCAACCTCATCGTTCCTAGTCGGATTCGTTAACCACGGAGCCATGACGGGAACTCTCCCTTTCTTCTCTAATTAGCTACTGTTTCAACCCACCCTTAGGAACTCAGGGAAGGTTAGTGAGGCTGAGACTTATTCTCTAAAAATGAAAAATGGGGGGCACAGAAAGGCTTGTATGCCCAGGAGCCCCGCAGGGTCCTGGTCAGTTTCAATATCTTTAATGCAGATTATTATTATTTTTTTTTTTGCGGGGGAGGGGGGTGGGTTGGAGTTGGGGGGGTAGGTGGGGAGTCATGTCTGTGGCATGCGAAAGTTCCTGGGTCAGGGACTGAGCCCATGCCACAGCAGTGACCTGAGCTGCAGTGACAGTGCAAGATCCTTAATCTGCTGTGCCACAAGGTACCTCTAAACAGATATTTTAAAGAAGGAAAAGAAGGTGGTGCTTCCATAGTTTGTGGCAGGCATTGCTTCTCTGCCCCAGGTCTGCTGTTTCTCAACTCTCCCACTGGATAATCTGGCTTCTCTGTATCAACCTCACGGAGGAATGCTTAGTTTGACTGTAGCATGGAGCCTCTAGGGGAAACCCCATTCCCTCTTTCAGCTTTTGAGAAATCAGTACTACTCTTGGATTTCCTGTTTTTAGTTTGGCTTAGCCTCTATCTCTTCCTTTCAAGCCTTGAATTTCAGGCTAGGGATTTTAGCTGGTTTGACACCTGCCTGCCAATGCCAGCTCAGTTTCCACCCCACCAGGAATTTACTATTCAGCAACTCAAGCCTGTTTCCTCCAGCCCAAATACTGACCTAGTAAAAGGCACTCTAGACCTGCGTGCTTATCTATGAATCGAAGAGGGTGAATTAGGTAATCTCAGAGGTATTTGCAGCACTAAAGTTGTTACTCTCTGGTTAAGACAAAGAAATTCTAATGTCTTAATGTAATAGGCTAGATAAGATTTTCCTATAGATATTCCCTCTCCTACAGGTAGTAGTCATATCTTGATAGAAACACAAATGCTGAAAGGATTATGTTTGCTTTGAAAGTTCAGCTAATGGTCAGCAAAGGTTCATGGAATTTAGGAGAAAAACTAATCTTTTAGTGCAGAGAGTTTCATATCCTGAATACAGTCCTGGCAAGGGTTGGTGATCTCCTAGGGGCCTTTGGATAGACTTTGTATTTGCGTAAAGTGGCTTTGCCTTTCACTCTCAGACAGCCTTAGCCCAGGTTGCTTGCTATTTGATAGGGTGATTTACATTTCAAAGCTAATCAGTATTAAATAATGGCTGGTAAAAGAAGAGTAAAAGGGTTCTTGTGTGTATTTTATTATTGTGAAAACTTGGGAAAACAAGCTGAGAGGCAGAGAGCACTCAAATTCTAAGGAAATGGCTTATGTAAAAGGTCTCTTAATGGGTGAGTTACTCATTTCTTGGTAGGCAGAGTCCACTGAACACGTGACTGCAAGGCTTTATAAGGAAAGGAAAACAAAATGTGGAAAGAGTAACCATATTTATCTCCAGTACAGACGCTATACTTAAGGTAAAAGCACTTCTTAAATCTTTAGTGTTCCTCTGCAATGAGACGGTTACTTTTCATGATCTTTAATAGTTCTGATTAGTTAATTCAATTCAGATCATGCTTAATTTTAACTCTGGTTCAGTGGTTTTTAACCCAGCAATTACAATCATCAAGGGAAAAGAAAAACATTGATGCTGATGCTGTTCCCCACTCTATAGAGAGTTGATATAATTGGTTTGGGGTAGGGTCTGGTCATCAATATTTTTTGATAGTTCCCATGTGATTCTCCTGGGTTGAAGGTTGAGAACCATTATTCTAATTTATGTTCTAAGCATTTCTTTCCTTAAAAAAAAAAAAAAGACACCATTGACTTTCGCATTGTCTGTAACTGTGGTCTCAATTTTTATTGCACACATTAGTCCAAAAAAACAAAAAATAGAGCACATAGGAAGTACCTATGTGAGTGTACTTTACTAATATATTATTTACATTATAAAACAGAAATGTAGACATTTACAAAATTATGAATTATAATAAATGTTTTCTTCCTATACTTACGAGAATCCTTTCAGCCATTCCACTTTGGAATCCACTACAGGATAAAGTCCAAATTCCTTAGCATGGGATTCAAGGTTTTTTTCCAAATAGGATTTTCTCTTTTATTATTGTTGTATATCATATTGTCTTAGTTTATTTATTTATTGGTGTTTCCAACTGTCTTAGTTCCCTTTGCTGGGAATAGACGCTGAGATGGATATGTGCTTGCAGTTTATTAAGTGAAGGGAAGGGAATAGGATTAGACAGAAGATGGAGGTGATCAGTCACAACAGAGACTTCTGGAGTTCCCATTGTGGCTCAGTGGGTTAAGAACCTGACAGAGTGTCCATGAGGATGCGGGTTCCATCTCTGGTCTCACCCATTGGGTTAAGGATCTGGTATTGCCACAAGCCTCAGCATAGGTCGCAGACATGGCTTGGATTTGGCATTGCTATGGCTGTAGTGTGGGCCTCAGCTGCAGCTCCAATTCGACCCCTACCCTGAGAACTTCCATATGCTGCAGGGAGCTGGGTTGACCCTTCAGAACGGCCTCACCTTGAGGCAAGGGGGTTAGGCTTCATTTCCACCTTCCATCCAACATTAAGTAGTTATCTGTGTGGGCTGCCAAAGGAAAGGTGGTTCTTTTTGAGAGCAAATCCCAGAGAGCCTTCACCCACCAACCTGTCAGCTGGTGTGGAAATTAATGTTTCAGTCCCAGAGGAGATCTGGGATGCTGCTCACCACAGCACTCACTCCATGCCCTGCGTTTGTGCCTTAACACACTTGTACCTTACTCTGAAATATTTTACACTTACTCTCTGTCCGTAGAAACCTCTGATGCCCTGGAGGCTCAGCTCAAAATGCCACCACCTCGTTGAAGTTTCTCTGTACACCGCTAATAAGCGTAGTACCAGGAGACACGGTAGAGAGAGCAAGGACCTTGGTGTTACAGTCACCTGAGTTTGAATAGTGGGTTTTAGGGACCTTACTTGGATGTAAATTTTAAAATTCTTTTATTGAAGTATGGCTGATTTATAGTGTTAATTTCTGCTGTACAGTAAAGTGACTCAGTTATTCATATATATACTTTTTCATATTCTTTTCCATTATGGTTTAATCACAGGATATTGCATAAAGTTCCCTGTGCTATACAGTAGGCCCTTGTTGTTGACCTCGTTTGTTAATCCAAAATTCCTAATCTTTCTTTCCCACACCTTCCCTCCCCTGGCAACCAAAGTCCGTTCTCTATGTCTGTGAGTCTCTGTTTCATGCGTAGGTTAATTTGTGTTGTATTTTAGATTCCACATATAAGTGATACTATATGGTATTTGTCTTTCTCTTTCTGACTTGCTTTGCTTCATATGATCATCTCTAGTTCCATCCATGGTACTACAAATGGCATTATTTCATTCTTTTTATGGCTGGGTAGCATTTCATTGTATACATGTACACACATACCACATTTTTTTTTGTTTTTTTCCCTTTTTACGGCCTCACTTGCAGTATATGGAAGTTTCTGGGCTAGGAGCTGAATTGGAGCTGCCATATTTTAGATTCCCCATGTAAGTGATATCATGTGGTGTTTGCCTTTCTCTTTCTGAGTTACTTCACTTAGTATGATAATCTCTAGTTGTATATATGTTGCTGCAAGTGTAACTGTTTCGTTCTTTTTCATGGCCAAGTAATATCCATTGTATATATGTACTGGGTAAGTTACTTAACTGCTGTGGGTCTGACAGTAGCTATGGAAACCTACTCTACAGGACCCTTGTAAGGGTTAACTGAAAAATTAACTCACCTAATAATACTCTGACATTTTCTTTCTAGCATTTACTTTATCATCTCCAGCTTTCTGTAGCTTATTTAAATGATTTAAATGACAAAATAATTAGGATGTAATGATTTTCCATATTAGCTTATCTATTTTATTTTATTTCATTTTTTTGTCTTTTTGCCTTTTCTAGGGCCGCACCTGAGGCATATGGAGGTTCCAGGCTAGTGGTCTAATCAGAGCTGTAGCCACCGGCCTGCACCATAGCCACAGCAACACGGGATCCGAGTTGCGTCTGTGACCTACACCACAGCCTATGGCACTGCTGGATCCTTAACCCACTGAGCGAGACCAGGGATTGAACCCGCAACCTCGTGGTTCCTAGACAGATTCGTTAACCACTGAGCCACAACAGGAACTCCAGCGTACTCATTTTAAATCCTACTGTTTATTCTAAGGATTCTACTTTTATGAAAAATTGATTTATAAAATGCTGGTAACAGATTAACAGATTTTTTTGGAGTTCCCATTGTGGCTCAGTGGTAATGAACCCGACTAGTGTCATGAGGATATTGGTTTGACCCCTGGACTCAGTCAGTGGGTTAAGGATCTGCATGTTGCCATGAGCTGTGGTGTAGGTTGCAGACTCGGCTTGGATCTGGCATTGCTGTGGCTGGGGTGTAGGTCAGCAGCTGCAGCTCCGATTCTACCTCTAGCCTGGGAAATTCCATATGCCCTGGGTTCGGTCCTTAAAAAAAAAAAAACGGAACAACAGATTTTTTTTTTTCGCACAACAACTTCATGGTGGCATAAATTATGTAGCAATGGATAATTTTTTTTTTTTTTTGCTGCACCATCAGTGTATGGAGTTTTGAAGTAATCCTAATTAGGAAAATCAACTTTTGTCATACATATACACTCAAACTTTTGTCATCTCTATATGCACACACATGCATTAATTTTTTTTTAAAATTTTGAGCTTATGAAATTAAAAAATGTGCAGATACATGCAGTACATCTTAGCTGGTCATTATAATATATATGTATTAGATACATTAACATGTAATGTGTATATGTTCATTAACTTCTTTTATAAAGATCGATTATTTGCTAAGCACCTGTAGTACCTATAATATAGAAAAGTTTAAAATTTGTGCTGTTAGAGAAACAAAGAGGTGAAATGGGATCCTGTTGTCAAGGAGCTTACAATTATTTAACTGATGAAAAAGTGAACAATAAGAAATGTTTCAAATAACTTCTTTTAAAAAAGGAGATCTGTACGAAGTTGTCTGGGTCATTGATATAATTGGTACAGCTGTTTCTGAATACGTTAAGGTCTGGGGACGTTCTCTCAAAGGTTAGATAGGATTTAGATGGACTGTAAACTTCCTGATTAGCAGTGACTTGATCTGCTCTTTGTAGCTCATATAGTGCCCAATATACGCTTAGGCCCTCAGTTAAAAAAAGTAACCCACACACAGACACGTAATTGAAATAAACGCTGAGCGTAGAAAATGGACAGCTGGCAAAGAATGGGGAAGGATTCCAGGTAGGTGATGATTTGAGGGAAACCACAGAGGTGACACGAGTTCAAGACATGCAGGTTAGTCAGAGTGAAAGTATTTGGTGGAAGCGGAGTGCTCTTGCAGGAGCAGTGGGAAGAGGATCAGCAACAGAAGGTGGCGGGAGGGGGGGTTTTTGTAGACCTTAAATAATCAGTTTTAGATTGTACCCCGTATGAAACAGGGAGAATGCATAAGATCCTGCTAAGGAAACATATCTGAGCAAGTTGCTTTCAACACCCAGGATTACGTGGGCTAAGCCTGAATTCCTCAACCAGACTTCCATTCTTAAATTTCTCAAGTCTCTCTTCATTCCTTAATCTTCTTGTTTTCCCATTCCTAGGATATTCCCTCGTGGTCACTACACGCACTTGCTGCAAATCCCCCAGTTAGAAATAATCTTCCCGTATTCTCAAAGCTCTTTGCTTAATCCATGGTAATAGCCCCTGTTAGTTTGCCTTTTGAATGTCTCAGGCACCAGATCCCATGCATATATAGAGAGCACAGATCATGTTTAGCTCACCTTTGTACCTACCTCCTTCTTCCATTCAGTACAGACTAGTATCGAGTGAAGGTTGTTTAACAGTGATTTCTCATTATAAACTAGTGAAAATGCTGAATGCCATTTCCTCTTACAAGCTGACATTAATACACAGTACAAGTGGCCCAACGTAAAAAGGCACTTAATGAATGGTAAAGGCAGAGTCATAAATTCCTCTGAAGAATTATTTCTACCTAAATTACAAGGTGTTTTTGATCTAACATAAGTAGTTATGTCAAGTCTTAGAATTGTTTGATGGAGGTGAAAAAAGAATTAAGACAAAGATCAGTTACTATTAGAAAAAAGTTGGAGTTCCCGTCGTGGCTCAGTGGTTGACAAATCCGACTAGGAACCATGAGTTTGCGGGTTCGATCCCTGGCCTTGCTCAGTGGGTTAAGGATCCAGCGTTGCTGTGAACTGTGGTGTAGTTTGCAGACGCGGCTCGGATCCTGCATTGCTGTGGCTGTGGCCAAGGCCAGCGGCTACAGCTCCTATTAGACCCCTAGCCTGGGAACCTCCATATGCCGCAGGTGTGGCCCTAGATAAGACAAAAAAAAAAAGAAAAGAAAAAAGTTCTCTTACTGAAAGAACATTTTTATAAATGATAATAAACCTCTTGCTACTGGATTTTATGACCTTTCTGAATTGATTACATTAAAGAGAAGCAATCTTGTAAATTGAGCACACTTTAATTTTTTTTTTTTTAAAAGAAGCAGGAGATCCTGTTGTGGTGCTGCAGAAATGAATCTGAGTAGTTTCCATGAGGACTCAGGTTCGATCCCTGGCCTTGCTCAGTGCGTTAAGGATCTGGCATTGCTGTGAGCTGTGGTGTAGTTTACAGATACGGCTCGGATCCTGCGTTGCTCTGGTTGTGGCATTGCCGGCAGCTCCAGCTCCAGTTTGACCCCTAACCTGGGAACTTCCATATGCTGTGGGTTCGGCCCTAAAAGCAAAAAAAGAAAAGGGGGGGGGGCGCAATTTTTTTTACAGCCTGATTTAAAAAAAAAAAAAAAAAGGAGTTCCTGCTGTGGTATATTGAGTTAAGAAGCCGACCACAGCAGCTCAGGTCACTGCAGAGATGCAGGTTCAATCCCCAGCCTGGCACAATGGGTTAAAGAATCTAGCATTGCTGCAGCTGAGGCCCACATTCAGTCCCTGGCCTGGGAACTTCCATATGCTGCAGGTGTGGCCATAAACAAACAAACAAACAAACAAACAAACAAAAAACAAAAGAAAAGCATAGAAGGAATGGTCATGATAATCCAGCTTGACTTTCTGCCATTTATGAGGGTCATGTCTTCAGCTGTTTGCCGTGTAGCACTGGACTTTATTCCACTAGTTGATAAGTTATCAACATTTTACGAGGCAGAAACTTTTAATGAAAGCAGTATCTTTATTGCCTACTTTGTAGTTGGTTTCGAATGTCTGCCTGTTTTGTGCTTATATTGATTACTTTTATGTCCGGATAGAAAGAGCTACCAGCTGGAGGCCAAGAGAAACATAAACCTGGGCTATTCATTAATGAGTAACTAGCAAGTATGAATGAATAATACAGTGAAGGCACAGTAATCGCCTTATTTTGAAAAAAATGTTTATTAGTCACTCCCAGAGTGCCCAGGCTAGGTGACTATGTCATTCATACCTAGGTAAATATACAACTTCAGGTAACACCCCCTGGAGTGCAGCTTCAGGGAATACAATGAAAACAGTGCTCTCTGGAGTTAAGGAATGTGGCAGCCCTGCCCACCACAGAAAGTGTTCAGTTAAGATTCTTGAATGAAGGAATGACTGAATTAAAAGGTTCATTCAGGAGTTCCCATTGTGGCTCAGTGGGTTAAGAACCCAACGTCGTATTGGTGAGGATGCAGGTTCAATCCCTGACCTCTCTCAGTGGGTTCATGATCTGGTGCTGCTGCAAGCTGCTGTTTAGGTCACAGATGCAGCTCTTATCCAGCATTGCTGCGGTGTGGGCCAGCTGCTGCAGCCAAAATTCGACCCTGAGCCTGGGAACTTCCATATGCCACAGGTGTGGCCCTAAAAAGAAAATAAATAAACAAATATTCATTCAGAATGTTAAGGCAGAAGCAAGTTTTGAAACCAGGGCCATTATTATTGGTCTAAACAGCGTGATCCTCACAGGACAGTGTCAAATTTAGCCATCCCAGAAACATGAGAAAATGTGCCTCCCTAAGAAAATGAGCTTAAAAAAATAATTACACATAAAATCACTTGCAAATATGATTTCCACTCCTGCTGGAAATAGGAGGGATAAGTTGAACCTCAAAGTTAATTTAGAAAATTATTTCTGAATATTGGTGTTCCCCTGCTTCACGTACCACTCTCCCTGGGGCACGGAGCTGCCCTGTAGTTTGAGTGAGCAAGACACGTTGGTGAGTCATATTAGCTATTTTTAATACAGACATGTGAAAGAGCTGTTTGATAGAGGATTTGCTTGCCAGCAATTGGATTTGTGAAAGTCCAGGCTTCGAGCCAGATTCTGGGGTGAGGTAGAAATGGGGAGTAGACAGAAAAGCTAGTTGGCTTTTCAGACCTAGAACAGAGAGACTACAGACTTGAAATTAGGGTTTAGTTTGAGTAGTGATTTAGAGTAGGTATTGATTTAAGAAGATCTAAAAGATACAGAATTAATGGAAAGGCCTCTCCAAGTGAAACAACAATGACAAATTATGGAGTATGCTTAGCTCCTAATCATTATTATTATTATTATTATTTTTGTCTTTTTCAGGACCGCACCTACGGCATATGGAGGCTAAGGCCGAATTGGAGCTACAGCTGCTGACCTACACCACAGCCACAGCAACACCAGATCCGAGCCACATCTGTGACCTACACCACAGCTCATGGCAACACCAGATCCTTAACCCACTGAGCGAGGCCGGGGATCGAACCTGCCACATCATGGTTCCTAGTCGGATTCGTTTTCGCTGTGCCACGATGGGAACTCCTATGTGTGTTAATACTTAGGTGTTAAAAAGTGATAGCTAAAAGTAAATAGAAGTATACCTCTTTTTTTTTGCCCCCCCCCCTGCAGCAGGCAGAAGTTCCCCAGGGACTGAACCCGTGTTACAGTAGCAACCTGTGCCATAGCAGTGCAATGCCAGATCCTTAACCACTAGGCCACCAGGGAACTCCAGTGGTACATTATTATTTTTTTTTCTTTTTAGGGCTGCACCTTCAGCATATGGAAGTACCAGACTAGAGGTTGAATTGGTGCTGCAGCTAAGGCTTACGCTTCAGTTCTTGGATCTTTAACCCACTGGGTGAGGCCAGGGATTGAATCCACATTCTCATGGATACTAGTCAAGTTCTTAACCTGCTGAGCCACAATGAGAAGTGTGAGTGGCACATTTTTAAGTAGTACATTTCTTCTCTTATCTGAATTTCTAACCTTATATCATGAACATGAACCTAATCTTAAGGTAAAGGAACTTCATACTAAGCAGTAAGGCAGAGAGACTATATTAACTTTTCAATTTATGAGAATTTCTTACTGTGACTGGAGAATTACTATTTGTGTGCTTACTTAAGGTATTTATGTATGTATTTGGTACCTTGTTCCACAGATAATTTAGGCAGATAGGTAATTTAGGACAATATGACATCAATATAAAACTCCCTTACCCAGTCAGCTCACATATCTAGAACCTGGATGGGAAAGTAGAGTAACACCCCCTCCAGGTGTCTCACTGCATGTAAATAGATGTTACAGTATTCATGCATTAAGTTACTCAGTGCTTTTCAACCATGAAAAACCACTCAGGCCCTCACTCATTATTTGCTTACTTAAATCTGGGTTTATGTAGCCCAACAGGAGACTGGAGCAGTGCATTGCTGTATATTGCCTTGGCATTAACAACTATACAACGGGTTTTCACATCCATTATTAGCTGCTTGAGGCAGACATAGCAATAACATCAAGAAGTGGCAGTTGACGCCCTGACAGCTCCAAGAAGACAGAAGAATTCTAACTAGTAGGCACATAAACCACAAGAATACATGAGTCTGCTGCCATGGGGAGGAGGAAAGAAAGGCATGCATCACTCTTCCTAGGAGGCATCATCACCACAGTCCAGACTCAGAACCCCCAATAAACACAGAAGTTGTTTGGTCCTGCCTCCCAAACACATGATTCACCTGTGCAATTTTCCTCTGAGGTAGTTAGCCTCTGCTTACATCTTGCCAATGATGGTTCTCTCCTGTTGGTAAGGAATCTGTTGATGATTAATTTTATGTGTCAGCTTTTGGGGGCTGTGGTGTCCAGATTATGTGGTCAAACATCATTCTAGATGTTTCTGTTATACAGTTTTTTGTTTTTTGTTGTTGCTATTTTAGGGCCGCACTCGGGGCATATGGAAGTTTCCAGGGTAGGGGTCAAATCAGAGCTACAGCTGCTGGCCAGTGCACAGCCACAGCACCTCAGGATCCGAGCTGCATCTGTGACCTACCCCACAGCTCACAGCAATGCTGTGAGCAAGGCCAGGGATTGAACCTGCATCCTCATGGATCCTAGTCAGATTCGTTAACTGCTGAGCCACAAAGGGAACTCCTATCATGGTGTATTTAGATGAACTAACATTTAAATTGGTGGACTTTGAGTAAAGCGGATTGGTTTTCATAATTTTAGGGTGGGCCTCATCCAATCAGTTGAAGGCCCACATAGAACAAAAGATAAACTTCCCCTGAGAAAGAGGGAATTCCACAGGAGATGGCTTTTAGCCTTGAACTACAGCATTGTCTCTTTTCCGAGTCTCTAGTCTGCTGTTCCACTGTGCAGATTTTGGACTTGCCTATCTCTGTAATTGTATGAGCCGGTTGTTAAAATAAATTACTTTCTGCTTGTCTATCCTCTGTCTATCTCCTATTGGTTCTGTTCCTTTAGAGAACCCTGAATACAGAATCTCTTTTAAAATTAGGACACAAGGTGTTCACTGATGGTGGTCTAGTGGGTTGAGGATCCAGTGTTGTCATAGCTGAGGCTCAGGTCACTGCTGTTGCCTGGGTTCGATCCCTGGCCTGGGAATTTCCCTATGTTGCAGGCATGGCCAAAAAAGATAAATACAAAAATAAAAATCGGGGAGTTCCTGTTGTGGCTCAGTGGCAATGAACCCCACTAGTATCTGTGAAGATGTGGGTTCGATTCCTGGCCTTGCTCAGTGGGTTAAGGATCTGCCACTGCCGTGAGTTGTGTAGGTTGCAGATGAGGATCGGATCCCATGTTGCTGTGGCTGTGGCATAGGCCAGCAGATGCAGCTCTGATTCAACCCCTAGCCTGGGAAATTCCGTACACCAAGAGTATATTTTGATTTCTTTGTATTTTTAATAATAAACTTCTTTTACTTGTAAAATTATTTTTCTAATTAAAATTTAGTTGAAAAGGATTTAAAAATGCTTTATCACTATCAATTGCCTGTTTAAAAAACCTCATGTCCTCGACTTAGCTTTCCAGGCGCTCGGTGATCTGATTCCATCTACTTTTCCAATTCTCTTGCTTCCTGCCTCACACAGTCCATATTCCAGCTGCAGGAGGTTAATGTCTTTTTGGGGAGGCCTGTACTTTGGTTTGCTCATCTTTCTGTTACCTGTGAAACGAAACTGGATCTTGGACATAAATCGTGAACCAAGGTGATTTGCAAAGATGAGTTCCTTTTACATTAATTCAAAATCTGCCCCTTGTAATAATTTTTACCCATTGGTCCTGGTTCTCTGTTCTTGGTACTTAACAGTTTATATCTAAGGCATCTTCATAAGACAAAACTGCCAACATTTAATTATTATTTTTTTGGGCCACACCCACGGCATGAGAAGGTTTCCCAGGCCAGGGATCAAATCTGAGCTGAAGCCACAAACCTACACCACAGCTGCAGCAACTCTGGATCCTTATCCACTGCACACAGTGGGAACTCCTTAAATTGATATTTTTAAAAGAGATGCTCAGAGTTCCCGTCGTGGCTCAGTGGTTAACGAATCCGACTAAGAACCATGAGGTTGCGGGTTTGATCCCTGGCCTTGCTCAGTGGGTTAAGGATCCGGTGTTGCTGTGCGCTGTGGTGTAGGTTGCAGATGCGGCTCAGATCCCATGTTGCTGTGGCTGTGGCGAAGGCTGGCAGCTACAGCTCCTGTTAGACCCCTAGCCTGGGAACCTCCATATGCGGCGGGTGCGGCTCTACATAAAGGCAAAAAGACAAAAAAGAAAAAAAGAGAGAGATATTCATACAGTTATCTGGAGCACTAAATTCTACAAAAACTCTAAATTTTCCCAGAGATCTGGAAGCCAACATTTAATTGTACCATGAATCAGAAGAATAAAGAGAAACCTTTTTAGAGCACAGCAAGAATCCTAAAGATTACAAATAGACTGTATGCCAGTGATTTCAAAGCTTGTTTTTGAAATACCCCAGAAGATTTAGAATAAAAAAAAGTTGCATGGTTTGTCAAGGTCACTCAGGTGGTGAGTGTGACACAGTTCAGAATCCTGGGTCCGGGTCTGAAATGCTCAAAATAAAACGAACTTTAAATGGTTTACCTCTAAAAACTGAGCATTTAGGAGATGGTGTTTGTGTGGACACATGACTTGGCATATGCTCAGCGGGGTGTTACGTCTGTAGAGATCCTTTATTTCTTTAGTCGACTTACCTATGAAACCTTGGTTTTCCATCCCCTAATGGAAGCTGTTCCTTTTACAATATGAAATATATGGTAGCTACCAGTGAACACCTCTAGCAGTTATTCGAGTGACCAAAATTTTATCATTTGCCTTCTTCATCTGTTCTCTTCTGAGCAACAAGTCTCATCTGCTAGTGCTATTCTGATCGTGTTACTTCAGGGTCTCCAGAATGTTTTTGGAATTAAATGAAGATCTGGAGTAAGGGACTTTAAGACGCTCTTACACATTGGCCTTTCTATATCACACAGGCTCAGATTTTCCTTGCCTGTGGTGTTTCCACTCTAGGCAGGAGAGACTGCCTACTTTTTCCCAAACAAGATTTACTGCCTCTGGAATTTGAGGATAAGCTTGCTATGTTTGTTCGTGCTTTGTAAGAGCTTACTCTGAGGTTATGAATTTCTCAAATGGCATGAAGTTTCATAGTTTGAAAGGACTCATTAAAGCCACCTCTTCACGAACTAAAAAATGCAGTGGAATCAAGGTT
Organism: Catagonus wagneri; assembly: GCA_004024745.2. NCBI lineage: Eukaryota > Metazoa > Chordata > Mammalia > Artiodactyla > Tayassuidae > Catagonus > Catagonus wagneri. Next base: position 28,494,639 of record PVHT021183696.1, on the reverse strand, counting down.
CAGAGAAGGTGGCTTGAGGACCCTACTTTATTAGGAAGCAAGTTCTGGAATGAACACCTATTTATTTAATTATTTATTTTTGCTTTTTTTTTTTTTTTTTAGGGCCACACCAACGGCATATGGAGGTTCCCAGGCTAGGGGTCGAATCGGAGCTACAACTGCCGGCCTTTGCCACAGCCACAGCAACGCAAAATCCGAGCCGCGTCTGTGACCTGCACCACAACTCACGGTAATGCTGGGTCGTTAACCCACTGAGTGAGGCCACGGATCGAACCCGCAACCTCATGGTTCCTAGTCGGATTCATTAACTGCTGCGCCACAACGGGAACTCCCAGAACACTTATTTTGACAACTTTTATCGACCTTCTATTTATTACTTAATTCTTCATTGTGTCTCTGCCCTGAACCTCTTCCTGCAAGAGACAGGATACAGAGAACATAGGAGAAAGTAAAAACAGTAATTAATACTTCATGGATACCAGTTGACTCATTACCCACTGAGCTGCAATAGGAACTCCAGATTTTTAAAATTTTTATTCATTCTTCTTTGATCTATAATTATTGTACCAGAGTTTATTTCCTTATCTTAAATTATTATTCCTTAATTCCTGTTCTAGTTACTCTTTGGCTAAATAATGAATTTCTTTTCTTCACTGAAATCCTTCTTATAAGTAGAATCAGAGTGCATGCTTTCCTACACATGTATATTTCAGCCTCAATTGAATTAACCATAACAGGAATGCCTTCACTAACTTTGTGTAATTTATCTCCCTCTTTCTCCTATCATCTTCTTTAGTTGTAAAAAGTAAATCTTCTCTGACACTTCCCGTCATCACTCATTAAGCTCATACTGATTTCTGCCTCTCCTAAATTGTACTACTTATTTTCAATTTTAAAATCAAAGTATCTGAAACTATTTTGTATTATTTGTTTTATTTTAATTACCTAAATGATAGGAATATAAATAACAATTAGGATATTGGCCCATATTAGCCAAGAAAGTCTTAAAAATTGGTGAAATGGAAATTTATATTACTAGCTCTAATAATGTGTCAAAATTCTCTACAGATAAACTTGTATAGTACTAGTATTAGAAGTGATTTATAGATCAGTACAACAAAATTAACAATCCATAAACATGTCTAAGCATATTTAAGTATTTAAAAAAATTATAATTCAAATTTAGGGTGGATCAATGGGCTCATATTTAAAAGGCCTTTGATAGATCCTGGACTGGTATCTAAAGCTCCTTGACAAACCCAGTAGTCTTTCCTAACTAAAAAAAAAAAAAAGCAAAAGAAAATAAATATACCAATAATGGAGTTCCTGTTGTGGCTCAGCAGATTAAAGATACGACTGTTATTCTTTTTTTTTTGTCTTTTTGCCTTTTTATCTAGAGACGCACCTGCGGCATATGGAGGTTCCCAGGCTAGGGGTCTAACAGGAGCTGCAACTGCTGGCCTTCGCCACAGCCATAGCAATGCGGGATCCGAGCCATGTCTGCAACCTTCACCACAGCTCACGGCAACGCCGGATCCTTAACCCACTGAGCAAGGCCAGGGATCGAACCCGCAACCTCACGGTTCTTAGTCGGATTCGTTAACCACTGAGCCACGACGGGAACTCCACGACTGTTATTCTTGAGGACTCTGGTTTGATCCCTGGCCTCGCTCAGTGGGTTAAGGATCTGGCATTGCCATGAGCCATGGTGTAGGTCCCTAACGCAGCTTGGATCCCATGTTGCTGTGGCTGTGATGTAGGCCAGCAGTTGCAGCGCTGATTCAACCCCTAGCCTGGGAACTTCCATATGCCATGGGTGTGGCCCTTAAAAAAAGGCAAAAAAAAATACATATATATAACCAATAAGAAATGCAGTGTACTAGGAAAAGATCTAAATTTCTTTGACATTAAAATTTTATATATGTATGTGTGTATACAAAATATACCAAAGCCAGCATCATTTTAATGAAAGATTTAGAAGTTTTTGTAATGAAAGACAAAGAATCCCATCATTATTATCAGTACTCATTTAGAAATACCAATATAATTAGACATGAGAAAGTAAAAAGAGGTATAAATATTTGAAAGAGGAAAATAGTTATTGTTATTGGCAGATGATTATTAGAAATGAGAACATTTGTTTATACAAAAATGTATCCAAATCAGGTTTTGATACATAAGAAAGATTGGTTACAGTCATATGGACCAGTGGAACAGAATAGAGAGCCGAGAAATAAACCCAGCACTTACAGTCAATTAATCTTCAACAAAGGAGGCAAGAATATAAAATGGGGAAAAAGACAGTTTCTTCAGCAAGTGGTGCTGGGAAATCTCCACAGGTGCATGTAAATCAACGAAACTAGAACACACCTTCACACCATGAACAAAAATAAATTCAAAATGGCTTAAAGACTTAAAACACAAGACAAGACACCATAAAACTCCTAGAAGAGAACATAGGCAAAACATTCTCTGACATCAGCCTTACAAATGTTTTCTTAGGTCAGTCACCCAAGGTGATAGAAATAAAAACAAAAATAAACCGGTGGAACGAGTTCCCGTTGTGGCTCAGTGGTTAACAAATCCGACTAGGAACCATGAGGTTGTGGGTTCGATCCCTAGCCTTGCTCAGTGGGTTAACGATCCAGTATTACAGTGAACTGTGGTGTAGGTCGCAGATGCGGCTCGGATCAGATGTTGCTGTGGTTCTGGCATAGGCTGGTGGCTACAGGTCCAATTAGACCCCTAGACTGGGAACCTCCATATGTTGCACCCTAAAAGGAAAAAAATGAAAAGAATGGGAGAAAATAGTTTCAAACGATTCAACCGTCAAGGGCTTAATCTCTAAAATACATGAACAACTCATAGACCTCAACAGCAAACATACAACCCAGCTGAGTAATGGGCAGAAGACCTAAATAGACATTTCTCCAAAGAAGACATATGGATGGCCAACAGGTACATGAAAAAATGCTCAACATTGCTAATTAGAAAAATGCCAACCAAAATTCCAGTGTGGTATTACCTCACACCAGTCAGAATGGTTATCATTAATAAGACTACAAGTAGCAAATGCTGGAGAGGGTGTGGAGAAAAGGGAACCCTCCTACACTTGTTGATGGGAATGTCAATGGTATAGCCACTGTGGAAAACAGTATGGAGGTTCTTTAGAAAACTAAATATAGCACTACCATAAAATCCAGCAATCCCACTCCTGGGCTTATATCCGGACAAACCTTTCATTGAAAAAGATACATGCACCCCTATGTTCATTGCAGCATTATTCACAGTAGCCAAGACATGGAAACAACCTAAATGTCCATTGACAGATGAATGGATTAAGAAGATGATGTACATATATACAGTGGAATATTACTCAGCCATAAAGAAGAACAAAATAATGCCATTTTGCAGCAACATAGATGCAACTAGAGATTCTCATACTAAGTGAAGGAAGAAAGAGAAAGACATACCATATGATATCACTTATATGTGGAATCTAAAATATGGCACAGATGAACCTATATACAGAACAGAAACAGAGTCACAGACATAGAGAACAGACTTGTGGTTGCCAGTCTGGGGAAGAGGGAGGGGGTGGGATGGACTGGGAGTTTGGGGGTTAATAGATACCCAAACTGTTACATTAAGAATGGAGGAGTTCCCGTAGTGGTGCAGGGGAAATGAATCCGACTAGGAACCATGAGATTGCGGGTTCGATCCCTGGCCTTGCTCAGTGGGTTAAGGATCTGGCATTGCTGTGAGCTGTGGTATAGGTCGCAGATGTGGCTCGGATCTGGTGTTGCTGTAGCTGTGGTGTAGGCTGGCAGTGGTAGCTCTGATTTGACTCCTAGCCTGGGAACCTCCATATGCTGCAGGTGCGACCCTAAAAAAGTAAAAAAAAAAAAAAAGGTTCTGCTATATATAGCACAAGTAACTATGTCCAATCACTTGTGATGGAATGTGATGAAAGATAATATGAGAAAGAGAGTGTGTATAGATACAAAAACTGTCATAACAATGTAAATCAACTATTAAAAATTTTAAAAGATTTGTTAGGTAATGTAGTGGAACAAATTACCACTTGGTACAGTAACCAAAGAAAAAATACCTTGAAATAAAATTGACAAGAAATGGGCAGAAACTCAGTAAAAGTTAACACTCTTGAAAGATTTAGCATAAAAAGATCAGAAGAAATACTCTGACAAACTACAGGAGTTGGGCGTGATATCAAGGGCATGTTCAAAATCAGTTAAGATGATTGTTTAACTCTCTTCTAAGGAGGGCAATTTTGGGTAACTTCAGGGCCTTTTGTTTGACTGAACATTAAGACAATTTTGAGGAAGCAAGTTGAGAAAAACTCGATTGTTGTAAGCCACTCCCTATTTCAGCCCCAGATCAAGCTAGTGATAAGAACAGACCTATCTACTAGGGATTTTTCTGTAGGGTGGGTTTTGCAAAACCTGTTCTCCACCTTCCTTATGAAAACTTCAGTTATGCTTTCCTATTTACTAAGGTTTTTGCACGAGAAGAATTTTAAAGGGCATCAGAGACATGCTGAGTTAGTTCATGTGTCCTGGCAGTCAGAGGCATGGGATAAACATAAAGACAGCTATGCGGATATTATGTTGTCCCTCTTCCCCCAACTTCTGAAGCTGGGAACAATTAAATCTAGGTTATCTTGGAAAAATGTTTGCAGTTCTAATAATGTAATAAGAACTGAGGAACAGTTAAATAGAAAAGTAAAAGAGCAAAGGCAATTAAAAAATAAAAGATAAAATGTTAGTTCCTGTCCTGGCTCAGCGGAAACGAATCCAACTAGGAGCCATGAGGTTGTGGGTTCGATTCTTGGCCTCATTCAGTGGGTTAAGGATCCGGTGTTGCCGTGAGCTGTGTTGTAGGTAACAGACACGGCTCAGATCCCACGTTTCTGTGGCTGTGGCGTAGGCCAGCAGCTGTAGCTCTGATTAGACCCCTAGCCTGGGAACCTCCACATGCTGCGGGTACTGCCCTAAAACAACAAGACCAAAAAAAAAAAAAAAAAGGAAAAATGGTCAATAAACATAAGAAATCATACAACTTTACTTACAAAGTAAAGCACATTCAGAGTAACAGATCTAAATTATCACTTACCAGATTGGAAACATCATCTATCTGAAAATGATTTTCAAATGATAAAATTGTGACAAAAAGGGATATACATTGATCTTGGGATATGAAATGGTATTATTCTTCTATAGGGTAACTTAGAGTTTTATTTATTTAAAAAGTGAAATAGGAGTTCCCTGGTGGCTCGGTGGGTTAAAGCTCTGGTGTTGTCATTGCTATGGCTGGGTCGCTGCTGTGGCACAGGTTCAGTCCCTGGCCCCAGAACTTCCTCATGCTGTGTGTGGCCCCAAAAAAACCAAGTTAAATAAGTATAGCATTGTCTTTGACCCAGCAATCACAATTCTGAGAATTTACACTAAAATATAATCAGATACATGCACAAAAATGTATGCAAAAGGTTATTTATTGTGGAATTGTTTATATTTATAAAAGTTGGAAAGAGTTCAAAGAATCAGAGTTCCCACTCTGGCTCAGTGGGTTAAGAACCCGACTTAGTCTCCATGAGGATGCAGGTTTGATACCCGGCCTCTCTCAAGGGGTTAAGGATCTGGCATTGCTGCAAGCTGTGGCATAAGTTGCAGATATGGCTCAGATCTGGGCTTTGCTGTGGCTGTGGTGGTTGCATATGCTGCCACTTTGTCCAGAAAAAGAAAAAATAAATAACTCAAACAATCAACCATAGGGTATTTATTAAATGACTTATGATACAAAATCATAAAAGATTACTGTGAACCCATCATCAGTGATGTGGTAAATAACTTGTTTACCGTGTGGTGAGATATTTCCATGATAGTTTGCAAAGTAAAAAAGTCAATTCATACAACAAAACATGATTCATGATATCATTTGGCTAGGAAAGATTTCTCTATGTTTCTATAATTAAATCCATATATGTTGGAGTTCCTGTTGTGGCTCAGTGGTTAACGAATCCGACTAGGAACCATGAGGTTGCAGGTTCGATCCCTGGCCTCGCTCAGTGGGTTAAGGATCCGGCGTTGCCGTGAGCTGTGGTGTAGGTTGCAGACGCGGCTCGGATCCTGCGTTGCTGTGGCTGTGGTGTCGGCCGGCGGCTACAGCTCCAATTAAACCCCTAGCCTGGGGACCTCCACATGCCGCAGGTGCAGCCCTAGAAAAAAAAAGACAAAAAAAAAATCCATATGTGTTTATGTATCTACAGATACAAACACATTGCCTACTTGTTTATTCTTAAAAATTTTTTAATTTTTTCTTTTTTTTTAGGACTGCACCTTCAGCATGTGGAATTTCCCAGGCTAGGGGTCGAATTGGAGCTGCAGCTGCTGGCCTGTGCCACAGCCACAACAACGCCAGATCCAAGCCGTATCTGCAACCTATGTCTCAGCTTGGGGCATCGCTGGATCCTTAACCCACTGAGCAAGGCCTAGGGTTGAACCTTCATCCTTGCGGATACTAGCTGTATTCTTTTTTTTTTTTTTTTTATTTTTATTTTTGCATTATAGCTGGTTTACAGATTTCTGTCAGGTTTTCCAACTGCACCATGTGGTGACCCGATTACATGTACATATATGGATTTGTCACATGTAATTAGATATAGTTCCCCGTGCATTACAGTTGGAGCTCCTTGCTATTCCATCATTAAAGCAGTAGTTATCCCCACTCCCTCCC
>PVHT021183696.1:28454091-28486886 GCA_004024745.2 Catagonus wagneri | reverse complement strand
TGTGTGTGTGTGTGTGTGTGATAGAAGAGCTAGTAGAACAATTAAAGAGGTGCTGGTTGAGAGCTCCTGGGAAAGTGTTATGTGTATACTTTCAGACAGAAGACCTGAAACCAAGCCAGGACACAGGCTACGTGGATAGTCAGAACATTTTTCTTGATACTTTTCTATTTTACAAACGAAACCAATGTTTGCAGATACTCTTGCTTTTTTTTGGTCTTTTTTAGGGCTGCACCCGCAGCACATGGAGTTTCCCAGGCTAGGGGTCTAATCGGAGCTGTTGCTGCTGGCCTCCACCACAGCCACAGCAATACCAGTTCCGAAACATGTCTGCAACTTACACCACAGCTCATGGCAATGCCAGACCCTTAATCCACCGAGTGAGGCCTCACCCTCATGGTTCCTAGTCGGATTTGTTTCCACTGTGCCACGAAGGGAGCTCTGATACTCTTGCTTTTAAATCCAAGCAAGATACCATTTAAGATGCCTTACATTTTTTTTTTTTTTTCCTTTTTAGGGCCGCACTTGTGGCATGTGGAGTTTCCCAGGCTAGGGGTTGAAGCAGGGCTGTAGCTGCCGGTCTACAAAACAGCCACAGCAATGCAGGATCCAGGCCGAGTCTGTGACCTGCGTGGCACCTTATGGCAACGCTGGATCCTTAACCCACTGAGCAAGGCCAGGGATCAATCCGAGTCTGCATGGATACCACTGCGGTTGGGGTTGGGGTTGTTACCACTGAGCCATGATGGGAATTCCCTGCCTTTAAAAATCTTTAATTTTATTTTATATTGGAGTATAGTTGATTTACAGTGTTGTGTACGGCAATGATTCAGTTATACATATATGCTTTCTTTTTTAGATTCTTTTCCCATATAGGTTATTACAAAGTATTGAGCAGAGTTCCCTGTGCTATACAGTAGGTCCTTGTTGGGTATCTATTTTATATATAATAGAGTGTATATTTTAATCCTAAAGTCCTAGTTTACCCCCCCTCCCCTTTGATAACCATAAGTGAATCTGTTTCTGGTTTTGTTAATATTTCATTTGTGTCTTCCTTTTTTTTTCTTTTTTTGCTTTTTAGGGCTGCCTCCATGGCATATGGAAGTTCCCAGGCTAAGGGTCAAATTGGAGCTACAGCTGCTGGCCTACACCACAGCCACACAACTCAGGATCAAAGCCTCGTCTGTGACCTACACCATAGCTCACAGCAGCGCCATATCCTTAACCCACTGAGCAAGGCCAGGAATTGAACCTGTATCCTCATGGATACTAGTCGAGTTTGTTAACAGCTGAGCCACAGAGGGAGCTCCCTCATTTGTATCATTTTTAAGGATTCCACATAATAAGTGGATTCATATAATGTGATATTATATGATATTTGTCTTTGACTTGTTTCACTTAGGATGATAATCTCTATGGCCATTCTAAGATGCCTTTCAATTTGCCTATTGAAGCGACAGATTCTGTTGGGAATGTGGGGACTGAGAAGGGCAGGGCGTGTGACTGGGTCACCTTGCTGTACAGTAGAAAATTGACAGAACCCTGTAAACCAGCTATAATGGAAACAAATAAAAATCATTAACAATAAAAAATAATAAAACTCGAAAAAAGTTAAAAAAAAGCAAACAAAAGAAGAGAAAGGCAGGGCACTTGGGTCAGATAGTTCTTCCACTGTGTAATTTGATGTTTTAAACGTAAACACATCTTTTCACCAACGAAGAAATTATGGGGTAGTCTAGACAGAAAAATCACTCAAATCTTAAGTGCAGGATACAGAGAGAGGACAGAATCTTACCAGTGAAATATCTTAGCAGCGTCTGGGTCTTTCCAGGTTCTTTTGTGTATATGCATAGAATTCTCGCTGTAAAAGATGTAACTTGCCATAAGTGTTCTTCCATGTGTGCAAACTTGTGTGCAGGTGATAATGGAATAAAGATGTGGTGGCTCCAGTGAATGTTCTTTGAATCAACTTGTTTTTACTGGCATTAACCCTAACCTACAGAACTTTACCTCCTTTTCTGACTTGCTAGGAAATGACTGGGCTAAAAATTTATTTTCAAAAAGTCTAAAGAAAGATAGCTAGTTACCCACTTGAGATGGCCCAGCCAATCACGTAATATGCCATATTGACTGGTTATTAGGTTCAGGGTAGGATTTCTAGAGAGGGAGTTATTGGGGAGGCAGGGCTAGAGCGTGATCCCTTCCTTTATTTATGCCTTTTACTGTCACTAGGAAAAATGCTGGTTACTGCAAAAGTGTCCGGATATTTTAATCTTTTTCTGCAGGCTTTATGCATGTACTGCCCAATTCCTAGAGAGGAAGGAAGGGACAAAACTAAGTGATAAGCTAGACAGTGGGAATGGTTTAGTGGGCCCGAGTGTCTTCCTTTTGGTGTTTCTAGAATTTGCCTCCGGCTAAGGAAATCACAGTATGTGGCATATAAGTAGGGCAAAGGATTCACTACTCAGCACTTAAATCAGCAAGTCACCATAACTGGCGTCACTGTGTCAACTGTAAGGAAACTCCAGAGGATTTTCTATGAGTGAGATGAGCTGGACACATTGTCTCTCAGCTGACGTAAACTATTTTGTCTACATTCTGAAGGCTCTCTAGATGACTTTTAAGATGCTCCCGGGCCATCCCAGTTTCCATAATGACTCTTGCTGTCTGCAGCTAGCTAAGCTCGTTTTATTATGATTTGTCAACGATTAACTGAGAGAAGTTGTAGCCAAAAACTAAGAAAATAGGCATAAAATGAATAGGGATTTGCAAATGTAAAAAAAAAAAAAGGCATAAAGTGAAAGAGGAAAAAAAAATCTTGAATGGGTACAATTGGTAGCCTAACCAGGAAAATGGGTTCAGAATAGAATGAAAGGGATAAAAATAGGAACACAGTTGGTTAGAGCAGAAAAGTGAGCAGTCAAAACAGATCAATGCAGATATGGGTCTTGAACCTATTATGTTTTAAAAATTGAGAGTGATAAATGTATCGAATGTCCTTTATTCTAAGGACTTTTCCCCAAAGGACAGAATTCCAACTCCCAGCAGTGAGGTCTGCCTTTACAGGCTATTCCAGTCTTTTTCACACAGTGTCCGAAGAAGGATGCAGCAAAAGTTGATAGAATTGTAGTTCCCAACATGGCAGTTGTAAAGTTAGATTCTGCTGACTAGAGTGGTTCACTTCTAGAGTTCTGTGGTGTCTCATAAAACAGCTGGCATTGCCTGAAAGGGAGGTATTGTTGGTAGGCAGTGTCCCAGGGGCTGGGACTCGGCCAACATCTCACATAACAAACATGCTGCTGATCCGCTTCTGTTTGTTTTCCCAGACAGAAATGATTGCAACACAGTTCAGGGCCAGCGCAAAAATTTTGCCTTTTTGCATTGTATGTTTTAACTTGCTCTCAAGAGTGAGATGTTCTAAATTGCTAAACTAGACAACAATATACAACTTAAAACAAAAACAAAACCCAGTCAAAACCTCAACTGACCAAGAGGTTATTTATTACTTTTGTAAAGTGATTATTGGTTTGGATTTTTTTTTCTTTTTGGGGGGTGTGTGGGGGAAGCCTTGGGATATTGCCAAAGGAGAAAAAAAAAATCCGTATTTCAGTAAATACTTTCTTCCTTTCACCAGGCAGTTCTGATTTAGTCGGACACATACTAGATTAAGCTTCAAAACACTTGGATGTTAACTGTGCTACTTTGGGCAAATCATTTAATCTCCCTGAGCTCCAGTTCATTCATTTATAAAATGACGATAACAATACTTCCACTGACCACTGCACAGTATGATTAAAATGACTAAATAAGATATTAAAGCATTTGTTGGTGTGCAAGGCGTGATACTGGTGTGGGGTCTGTAAGGGTCATCTTTGTTTTCTTTGAGGTGCTGGAGAAGTAGGGAAGACCCCACAGCAGTTGTGTCTCATCACCCCAGATCTGAAAGGCTGGAGGGAGAGACAGGGGTGGATCTTGAGTGGATAACTCCCCTTTCTCCATTAACGTGCAGAGAGAAATGCTTTTCAGTCCTTTCCCCCCTCCACGAAGAGTCTTTTCTTCTGAATGTTAGAGAAGCTCATTAACTACCTAGGCTCTTTTCCAGTACTGCAACTTGATCTAGACCTCTGTTGTAGCCACTGGTGACTTGAGGTTCTTGCAGAATATGGCTGATCAGAACTGTTTGGAGGAGTTCCTATCATGGCTCAGTGGTAATGAATCCGATTAGTATCCAACAGGATGCAGGTTTGATCCCTGGTTTTGCTCAGTGGCTTAAGGATCTGGCCTTGCTGTGAGCTGTGGTGTAGGTCAAAGATGCAGCTCAGATCCTGTGTTGCTGTGGTATATGCTCACAGCTGCAGCTCTGATTTGACCCCTAGCCTGGGAACTTCCACATGCTGCACGTGTGTGGCCCTAAAAAGCAAAAAAAAAAACAAAACCAAAACAAACTAAAAAACACTGTTTGGAGACAATAGTCCAAAAATAGGGAAATATCTTAATATTTTAACATTGGTTATGTGACACGTCGTAATGCTAATATTCTGGACATATTTGGTTAAAACATACTAAAAAAATTTTTATCTCTCTTTCTTTTTACTTTTAAAAATGTGGCTACTTGGAGTTCTCTGGTGCCTCAGTGGGCTAGGGATCTGATGTTTTCACTGCTGTGACATGAGTTCTGTCCCTGGCTCAGGGATGTCCAGACGCCATAAGCATGGCCCAAAGAGGCAAAAAAAAAAAAAAATAAAAAATAAATGTAAAATGTGGCTACTATAAAATTTATAATTCCATTTGTGACTCACTTTGTATTTCTCTTGGTTAACCCTAATCCAGACAGTCAGAGGGGAAGGAAAGATCCGAGTCCTGATGACCTTATTTGCGTGCCTCTTGCATTTCTCAGCCTCTTTCTACTCTACTGTGGGGCTCTCTTTCCTTATCAGTCCAATTCTTAGGGAGCCAGTTCATCTGAGAAAAACATAAAGAAATCAAAGAAAGATCAATAATAAGGCCATTCCTTTACCCTGACAGCACATGGCACAAAGTAGGCACCCAGGATGCATTCATTCATTCAATCAACTTTGTATGTAATTAAAATAGAGGATAGAGAAATTTGGCAAGCTCATATCTTGAAAGTTCAGTCTTGTTAATTCTGTAAAGGGAGCAAGAACATGACTGGTTTTGTACTGTCCTGTGTCCAAGTCACTTATTAAAATCTTATTTTATAAAGTGGGTGTTTATCTGCATCTCTCAACTCCCTCTGAAGGTCCAGAAGCCTCGAAGTCAGGGAATGTGTTTTAGGTATTGCTTCATACCTAACAGGTGCAATAGCCTGTATTGTTGAATATTATGGGTAAAGTAAATAATGAGTCTATTAATTTGTCTTTCAGACCAAAATGAAAATTTGAACCTAAAATGCTGTATAATTAATTTGATGATGATATATGCATGTTTCAAAATGTGGCTTAAGATACATCGAATTAGTTTTTATTTGTAAGAAAAATGAAGTGCAACCATTTAAGAGTGGAAAAATTCTTCCCTGATTAAATCCTGGCTGGAAGAAATATTTACTCCTAAAGGACAATCCCCACCCACTTTTGTGATCTCAGCAACAAACTACAAGTTGACACAGGAACAAAGTGACAGACCCTGTATGAAATAGGAGAAGAACAATAAAAGAAGAACAAACATCCCATTAACCTGGCAGACTGGGAATGAAAGCTCAGCAGGGGAATGGAGCAGGTCGGAGGTGGGAAACAGCCAGACAGCGCAGCCAACACACAGCAGGTTCCCGGAGGGCCGCGCCCCCGCCCCCCCAAACCCCCAGAGACCAAACTGCCTCCACCAACATGGAAGGAAGGAGGCTTGGGGGAAGGGCTGGGCTTGGCTGCAGGGATCAAAGAGAAGCAGGGGCCACAGCCAGCGCCGCGTCTGCTCTTTGAGCAAAGATAATGGAATCCTCTCTGGGGTGAAGAGAATGAACACAGAGAGATTTAAAAACACAGCAAACCCAGAGCTGATTGGATTCCTTTATTCCATACTTCAAACTCGTCAGGCTTGTCCTCAATTCAGAATCTCCCTATATTGAATTACAGGGTTAGGAAAAAATAAAAGGGTGTCCTGTTGAGTGTTTTGCAAACCGTGGGTTGCACCTCCTTAGTGTGTGAAATCAATTCAGTGGGTGGGGATTTGTATTTAAAAAATGAAATAGAACGGAAAGTAGAAGGATTTGCATGTGCTGGGGATAAATATTGCTTTATAAAATTTTTGTTGTGTGTTCATGTGCATTCATATGTGTGTGTGTGTGTGTGTATGTGTTTGGTAAGTAAAATGAATTTCTTATTATGGTCTCAGTCAAACCGCAGAACTCAGTGAAAACTGATCTAGTCTATCCCTCTGCCTTGTTGTTGAGGAATATGAAATCAGTTCTAGAAAATGAAGCCTCAGGAATAGAGATTTCATAATCTCCACGACTAATCCCCAGTCAAGGAATTCTTACATTCCACAAAGGTAGAAAATGTTACAGACTCCATGCAGCCCCTCAACAAAAGCAGTCAAGTCATCAGGAAAGAACTCCAGCATCAGGCATTTCATTCTGATGAGGCTAATGCTGTTTGTCAGAAACTGTGGGTATCCTCCCTTTAAAGCCCCCAATTAAGGAGAAGGAATGAAAAAAAAAAGGTAATAGCATGCCTGAAATGTGAGACTGCCTCTTGGCCACTATTCATTAGGGAGCCCACAAACCATGGACCCTATTTAAGGAAAGTCTGGGATGATTTTTGGGGGAAATGAAATAGAATCTTTCTCTTCTTACTCCCAACTTTGCCCTCAGTGTACTTACCTCACCTTGATTTATTTATTGACATTTTGGTCAAATTTAGCCTATAGTTAGCTTTATGATTTAAAAGCTGGCAATACTGAATAGAGAAAGGACCAGCCAGAGAGCAGAACATGTATAAAAGATGCTGACAAAATGTGAGGACATTTCTGATGCACCGTAGAAAAACCACCAGTGACAGAGGGACCTGATTGACTTCCATTTCTAAATCTCAAGGAATTAAAAATAAAACCAACGTCGACTGATGAAGCAAGGGCCATTGATGACAGACACGGTTAATTTCCCCAAAGCATGAAAGAGGATGAAAGGGGAGAGACTTGTGGGGAAAGCAAATCAGTAAAAGAAGTCCTAAGTAAAATTGTGTAACAATGGAAAGACAGATTTTTTTTTACCACCCAGACACAAAAAAATGCACCAAAGGTGTTACAATGGTTTGGCCACTAAAAACACCATTTAGAGATGAGCAAACCTCTTTACCACCCCAAGAAATCGGAGTAAACCACCTGAAACCCAAGCTGTAGGAAATCCTGCTGCTCAGATGAGGTATCCACTGTGACACTGAACTAGTGCTATCACTTTCAGAGAGTAGGAGGCTGCCTGACTTAACCTTCCTTGGCGTTCAGCACAGAGAAACAGACATTCCCTCAGCTGTATCAGAGACATGGATTTTAGCGGTAATTATGGTCTGCTCATCTGGCGTAGCCTTAGGTGAATGGACAGAATCTGCACGTTATCATTAAGGTGGTAACACAGTCTCCTTCCCTCTCTAGGGTGCAGTGGTCTGTCTGGGAGAGTGAAGACTGTTGAAAAGTCTGCTGACTCTTGCCAGCCTTGCCGCTATCTAATCTTTGAGGAGCTCAGTTTCTCCAAATGCAGAAATGTGTGCCACCCTGCCATCTCACAGAGTGGCTGGAAAAAAAATAAAAGCAAACCACAGAAAGGCAGTGTTTAAACAGATCGTCCAACTGGGTACTGAATTGCCATGCGTTGCAAATGTTTTCTCCCAGTTTATGACTTATCTTCTAATTCTCTTGATATTATCTTTTGCAGAACAGCAGAAGTTTTTAATTTTAATGTAGCTAATAATAATCAATTATTTATTTCATGGATTGTGTCTTTGGTGTTATATCCAAAAAGTCATGGGGGTTCCCACTGCAGCTTAGCAGAAGTGAACCAGATTAGTATTCATGACGATGTGGATTCAATCCCTGGCTCCTTTCAGTGGGTTAAGGATCCGGCATTGCCTTGAGCTGTGGTGTAGGTCAGAGATACAGCTTGGATCTGGTGTTGCTGTGGCTGTGGCCAAGGTCAGCAACTGCAGCTCAGTTCTGTCCCTAGCCTGGGAACTTCCATATGCTGCACCTTTGTCCCTAAAAAAAAAAGGAAAAAAAGGCCTGGTGTTCCCATTGTGGCTTAGCAGGTTAAGAACCCAACATAGTGTCCGTGAGGATTCAGGTTAGACCCCTGGCCTTGTCAGTGGGTTAAGGAGCCGACACTGCCATGAGCTGTGGTGTAGGCTGCAGCATGGCTCAGATCCCATGTTGCTGTGGCTGTTGTATAGGCCGGCAGCTGCAGTTCCATGTCCTCATGGATACTAGTTGGGTTCTTCACTGCTGAGTCACAGTGGGAACTCCTAGATTCCTTTTTTTTTTTTTTTGTACTTGAATGTCCAATTGTTCTAGGACCATTTGTCGAAGAGACTGTCTTTGCTCCATTATATTTCCTTTGCTCATTTGTCAAAGATCAGTTGACCATATATATTTATGGAGGTCTGTTTCCGGGCTCTCTGTTCTGTTGCACTGATTTATTTGTGTGTCCTTTCACCAGTACCACACTGTCTTTATTTACTATAGCTTTATAGGAAGTCATTTTTGTTTGTTTTTTTAATTGAGGTATAGTTAATTTACAGTGTTGCAATAGTTTCAAGTGTACAGCAGTGATTCAGTTATAAATCCATATATACATACACACATTTTTTTTTCAGATGCTTATCCATTATAGGTTATTATAATTTGAGTATAGTTCTCTGTGCTATACAGTAGGTCCTTGTTGTTTACCAATTTCACATATAGTGATGTGTCTATGTTAATTCCAAACTCCTAATTTATCCCCCCCCCACCCCCATGGTAATTGTAGTAAGTCTTGTTGAATAGTTTCAGTTCTCCAACTTTGTGTGTTCTTCAATATTGTGTTGGCTATTCTGGGTCTTTTGTTTTTCCATATAAACTTTAGAATCAGTTTGTTGATATCCTTATAATAAGATGCTGGGAGTTTGCTTGGGATTGCATTGAATCTGTAGATCAAATTAGGAAGAACTGACGTCTTAACAATATTCATATCGTCCTATTCATGAACATGGAATATCTCTTCCTTTATTCTTTTATTTTCTTGTTCAGAATTTTGTAGAACTTTTGTAGAACTTTGAGAACTTTTCCTCATTTTGGTCTTACACATATTTTGTTAGATTTGTATTTAATTATTTTATTTTTGGGGGTTTAATGTGAATGGTATTATGTTTTTAATTTCCAGTTCCACTTGTTCATTGTTGGTTTGTAGGAAAGCAATTGACTTTTGTTTGTTAGCCTTGTATCCTGCACCTTCCTTCATTTTCTATCAAATATTTCTGAATGTCTTCCATGTGCTAGGCTGTCTCTAGCACAGTCTCTCCTCCAGAATCTCAGAGTTTAGTGAGCAAAGTATATAAATATAAGCATTGAAAACATGTTATTATAAATGTGATGTTATTATGAAAGGTGCTTCTAACTGGGCCTTGGTGGTCCAGGAGAGACTTTTTTTTCAGGGCCGCACCTGGGGCATATGTAATTTCCCAGGCTGGGGGTCCAATTGGAGCTGCAGCTGCCAGCCTATACCACAGCCACAGCAACACCAGATCTGAGCCGCGTCTGTGACCTACACCATAGCTCACGGCAAAACCAGATCCCCAACCCACTGAGCAAGGCTAGGGATCAAACCTGCATCCTCATGGATACTAGTCGGATTTGTTTCCACTGAGCCATGATGGGAACTCCCCCAAAAATAAGTTTTTAACATCTTGCATTTAACATTTTGCTTTTATATCAAAAGGTAGAAAGCTCCTTATAACAATGGAAAGAATTGATTCATTTAAAATCAAGCATGAAATATATATGTTTTTAAAGTTGTGTAACCTCATTTTCCTCTGGTATCTCGTGGCCCTCTTTTGATAAAATTTTAATGGTTCATTTAAGAAACTCTTCACTTTTGGAAATTCATGCATCTGCTTACCCTGCAGTTCAGGATTCTGCTGTTTCATCATTTCACATTTCTTGACTTGCCTGCAGATGCATCTAGACCAATGTCATTTTATATTTAGCATAGTTGAAATAGTTCACAGAGACTCTTGTGTCCTTTCTGAATGCTACAAATATATAAGCTGGGTCCTGCTACCACTCTTCTCCCTCAGCCAGGCCGAATTAAAACGTATTCATTTAATGAATGGCTTGCTAGAGGTAAAAATGTTCTTGATGTTTCCCAGCACTATGGCACCATCACTGTTCATTTATTCATTTACTCCGTTTTAATCCAGTGGAAATAGATGCTTGGTTTTCCCTTGATTTTGAAGGTAAATGGTTGTATTAATTTGCCAGGGCTGCCATAGCAAACTACCACAGCCAAGGTGGCTTATGTAGCAGACATTTATTTCTCATAGTTCCGGGGGTTGAGAGTCTTAGATCCAGGTGTCTTGGATTAAGATGACGGTTTGTTTCCTCTGAGGTCTCTCTCCTTGGCTTGGGGACAGCTGCCTTCTTGCTGCTTCTTAATATGGTCTTATCTCTCTGTGAACTTCCTTGGTGTCTGTGTGTGTCCAAATTTCCTCTTCTTATAGACACCAGTCAGGTTGGATTAGGGACCACCTTAATAGCCTCATTTTAACTTAAAAATTACTTTAAATACCTTAGCTCCAAATATAGTGACATTCTGAGGCATTAATATACAATATGGGGGGACACGATTCAGCCCATGTTGTGATTAAATATTTTGCCTTGGGTTATTTAAAAAAAATGACAGATTTGTTTTCTCCATAACTTCATAGTTATTGTTCATTTTCGTTCGTATTTTTTCTTTTTTTACCATTTTTTTTGTTTGTTTTTGTTAGGGCCGCATCCGTGGAGTATGGAGGTTCCCAGGCTAGGGTTTGAATCGGAGCTACAGCTGCTGGCCTATGCCACAGCCACAGCAATGCCAGATCCGAGCTGCATCTGCGAACCACACCACAGCTCACGGCAACACCAGATTGTTAACCCACCGAGCAAGGCCAGGGATCGAACCTGCAACCTCCTGGTTCCTAGTTGGATTCGTTAACTGCTGTGCCACTACGGGAACTCCGTATTTTTGTTTTTTTCTTCATTTTCATTTGTATTTTTGATGGGACTCAGAACCATTTTCTCCCTCCCCTGTAGGAAAAAGGGAGATAAATCTTCTCTTCTGAAACGTGTCATAGGTAATGCAGTGTTTCTTGATATTTTTACTGTCCCAACACATAGACATATAGGAAGGATATCACATAGCCACAACAAATGATTGGCTTACTAAGAGCTTGAGTTGTGGAATCCCTTATTTAAAAGCTGTCTAACTTGGTCCAAAGTCTTAGACTTCATTATGATACTGTCTAAGCTACTTTATAACAGAGATCTCTATAATACCATGGCTTACGAAGAGAGTTTATTTTTCTCTAGTGTAAATAGCCCACAATGAAGCAGTATAGTGTGGAATGGGCAGATCAGTCCATCCTTAAAAGCCAGCTTCTATCTCTGGGTCCATGATGGCTATTCTGTCTCTTGCCATCACATCTGCATCTTAGCCATCAGGAATGGAAGAAGAAGAAAGAAAAATGCACCCGTTACTTCCTTTAATATCAAGCCTTGGCCTGTAAGATCACTTATATCTCACTGGCAGTAAGTCATATAGACATACCTAGTTGCAAAGATGGTGGAGAAATGTAACCTATAACTCAGTGGCCATGGGTTACAGCCAAAACCTGGGGTTTTATTATTAACGGAAGGAAAGAGCAATGAATATTTTTTTGTGTTTTGGTTTCCTGCAAAAAGCAGAACTTAAGCAAGGCCTTGGATGTAGGTAATTTAACTATGTTGCCCTGAGAACTGATGGTATTGATTCCAGGAAACAGTAAGAGAGTGGGAAGAATAAGTAAGAGGAAGGAAAAGAGGAAGGCAAAAGAGCATATGCCACTCACCTGGAAATCATTGGAAAAATGCTCATTTACTCTGGGGGTCATCTGTAGAATCATGTAGAATGTGCCTCAGAATTGTTTCAGTGAAGGATGAGGCTGGGGCATTTATCCACTGACTTTCATCCCCCATTGTTTATTAGCTCCCCTGAACTTCCTGGCTCTGCCCCTGCTCAATCTGTGTAAGTTTCCACGGTGTTGGCAGATACCTCAAGGGACACCACAGGCCCCACTGCAGCTTGAGCACTTGCAATATTCATGCAGCTGCTCACAACAGAGTCACCAATGTCAAGTGGGCCAAAGGGGTGTGGCCCAGGGCATCTTCGGTATATGCTTTTGGGTAGAACTAAACTTCCTGGCCTTTGTCCCCAAAATGTCAGTGATAGGTGGCTGCAAAAGGGTAGAGAAACAGTGACCCAGGTTACTCAAGGAGGAAAACACCTGATTTGGTCTCTTAGAGATAAGGAAATGATGGTGAAAACACTTTAGATGGCTGGGGAAGAGATTTTGTGTTGGGAAACTGTCAGAGCTAAAGTGCTGCTATGGGTTATTAGGCACTACTCCTGCAGGACCTTGAGTGCCATCCTGGGAAGTTTAAACTAGATACAATAGACGAGTGTACAGGTTCTGCATTTCTAAAGATAAATACTTCTGTAGCACGTAGGGTGTTTGAGAGAGCCTAGAGGTAGAAGACCAGTTTTGAGATGATTACAGTGATCCAAGCAGTAGATGATGAAAGCAGAGACTAAGGTGAATCTGGTGTGGAGAACCAGGAAGTTGTCAAAAAGAGGGGCATGGGAAGCAAGGGTCAAAAAGGTAAAGAAAGTGAATGACAAAAGGGAAAGAAAGGAATGGAGACTGTTGTGAGGGACGATGACTACATTGTTTCCATTGTTAGTATGTTTCCATTGTTTTAAAATGGGAAGAGTTAAAATGTGAAAAATTCAAGTTATATGAAAAATTTTAACTAGAAAATATTCCTGGATAAACGTGGCAAAGAAGGTGAGTATGGTGGCAATTCAGATCATCATGAAGTGTTGACAGGATGGGATGTCAGGAAGGTGCCAAAGTCAAATTTTAACATACATTGACAACTATGTACTTATTGCCATTTTGTTACTTGCTTTCTGGTTATTTTTTGTAGTTCTCTGTTATTTCTTCTTTAGCTTCTTGCAGTTAGATGGTTTTCTTTAGTTGGTATGCTTGTGTTCTTTTCTCCCTAGCTTTTGTGAATCTGTTATAAGTTTTTGATTTGTGGTTACTCTGGGTTCATATGTGTTGACCTGTAACTATATCAACTTGTTTTAAACCAGTAGTCATTTAAATTTAAACACTTTTAAAAGATCTACTTTTTTTTAACTCCCCCAACATTTTATATTTTTGAACTTATATTTTATATCTTCATGTCTACCCCTTAACTGTTTATTATTGTTATAGCTGATTTTACAATTTTTGTCTTTTAATCTTTGTACTAGCTTATTTAAGTGGTTGATCCACAGTCTACTATATATAGTAGTAGGATATATATATATCCACGGTCTGCTCTTCTTTACTAGTGGGGGATTTTTTCCTTTCCTATACATTCTTACTTCTTGTTGTAACCTTTTCTTTTCTACTTAGAGAAGACCTGTTAACGTTTCCTTTTAGGATCAGTTTAGTATTGATGAACTCTTTTAGTTTTTGCTTGCCTTAGAAGTGCTTAATCTCTCCTTTAATTCTGAAGGATAATCTTGTTGGTTAAGGTATCCCAGGTTGAAGATTTTTCCATTTCAGCACTTAATTATTACTGTTATTATTATTTTTGCTTTTTAGGGCTGCACCAGAGGCATGTGGAGGTTCGCAGGCTAGGGGTAAAACTGGAGCTACAGCTGCCGGCCTGTGCCACGGCAGCACGGATCTGAGCCATGTCTGCAACCTACACCACAGCCCATGGCAATGCCAGATCCTTAACCCAGTGAGCGAAGCCAGGGATCGAACCCTCATCCTCATGGATCCTAGTTGGGTTTATTAACTGCTGAGCTACGATGAGAACTCCCATTTCAGCACTTTTTTTTGTCTTTTTTTTTTCTTTTTAGGGCTGCACCCAAGCCATATGGAGATTCTCAGGCTAGAGGTCTAATCGGAGCTACAGCTGCTGTCCTGTGCCACAGCCATAGCAATGCCAGATCGGAATCACGTCTGTGATCTACACCACAGCTCATGGCAACACCAGATCCTTAACCCACTGAATAAGGCCAGGACTCGAACCTGCAACCTCATGGTTCCTAGTCAGATTTGTTTCTGTGGCTCCACGATGGGAACTCTCATTTCAGCACTTTTAATTCTACTTGTGGCCTGTAGTGTTTCTGCAGAAAAATATGCTGATAGCCTTATGTATGTGACTTTTTGTTTTTCCTTGCTGCCTTTTTTTTTTTTTTTTTTTTTTTTGCTTTTTAGGGCCACACTCGCGGCACATGGAATTTCCCAGTTAGGGGGTCGAATCAGAGCTACAGTTGCTGGCCTCCATCACAGCCACAGCAATGTCAGATCCGAGCCACCCGTGTCTGCGACCTACACCATAGCTCATGGCAACATCGGATCCTTAACCCACTGAGTGAGGCCAGGGATCGAACCCACATCCTCATGGATCCTAGTCTGATTTGTTAACTGCAGAGCCATGAAGCCAACGCCTCTTGTTGCCTTTAGAATTCTCTCTTTATCTTTAACTTTTGCCATTTTAAGTATAATATGTCTTGGTCTCTTTGGGTTCATTTGTTGGGACTCTCTGTGCTTCCTGTACCTGCATATCTGTTCCCTTTTTCAGGTTTGAGAAATTTTCAGTCATAATTTCACCGAATACATTTTCCTTTCCTTTCTCTCTCCCTTCTCCTTCTGGAACCTCTATAATACTAATGTTAGTACATTTTATGTTGTCACAGAAGTCCCTTAAACTCATTTTTAAAATTTGCTTTTATTTTGCTGTTTTGATTGGATGATTTCCATTGTTCTATCTTCCAAGGGCTTATGCATTCTCATGTATCCCCTAGTCTGCTCTTGTTCCTTCTAGTGTATTATTTATTTCAGTTACTGTGTCCTTCAGCTCTAATTGGTTTTTATTTTTATATCCTCCGGTTCATTGTTAAAATTCTCACTGTTTATTCTTTTCCCAAGTTCAGTTAGCATTGTAATTACTAATGGTTTGAAGTCTTTATTTGGCAAATTATTTATCTCTGTTTCACTAGTTGCTTTCTTTAGTTTTTTTTCTTTTCTAGTTCTTTCATTTGAAACAAATTCCTCTGTCTTCTCATTTTGCTTAATTCTCTGATTCTGAAATTAGTTAAACAGTTACCTCTCCTGGTTTTGGAAGGTTCTCCTTTGTGGGAACATCCCTATATAGTCCACATGTCCTCAGCGGCATTGGTAGGATTGCTGGATCTGGAGTGAGTGTGGGTCATAACCTTCTGCTGGGGTGTGCTGGTAGCTGTCACCTTGCTGGCAGGTGGGACTGAAAAACAGAGCGGCTACGGCTAGAGCCAGGTGTGAGTCAGAGCTTCTGTTCTCAGTGTCTGACATCACCACTTTGGGGGTAAGATTGGGTCCCAAGTTCTGGAGCAGAAGCCGTAAGGGTCAAGTTTGAACTAGTTTCATTCCTTCTAGGTGTGAGCCCTCACTCCTCCCAGCACTGGTACTTTTGCCTCAGAGGGGAGCAGCACTGGAACAAGATGGGGTGAAACAGGTGCTCAGCATGGGCCAAGGTGCATGCTGGGGCAGTCCTGCACACTAGTCAGAGTTCTAGACTGCTGCCGATCCGTTGCCTCTGTGAGCATCGACAGCGGCTACCAATGTGCCATGTATAAAAAAGGCTCTGTCCTCCTCAACTGCATACTCTTTTTGTCTGTGGAAGGCTCTGGCCTACTGAGGAGCTGTACCAGAGCAAGAAAGCCTGAGTGGGCGCTTGATGTGGTCTGAGATATGTGCTGGAGTGGTTGTGGGAAACTGGCCAGAGTTCTGAGCAGTTTCAGTCTGTTTCCTCTGCTTTGTTTGGGGGGTAAGCAAAGTTTGTATACATTCTTCATGAGTGGAGTTTTAGTCCCACTGGGTTTTCTTCTCTTCCCTTCCCTTCTCTCCTCTTCTCTTCCCCCTTACCTTCTCCTTCCTTCCTTCCTTTCTTTCTTTCCCCTTCCTTCCTTCCTTCCTTCCTTCCTTCCTTCCTTCTCTCTCCCTCTCTCTCCCTCTCTCTCCCTTCCTTCCTTTCCCTTCCCTTCTTCCTTCCTTCCTCCCTCCCTCCCTTCCTTCCTTCCTTCCTTCTTTTTTTTGCCACTTCCATGGCGTACAGAAGCTCCCAGGCTAGGGGTCGAATTGGAGCTGTATCCTCTGGCCTATGGCACAGCAACATGGGATCCAAGGTGCATCTGTGACCTACACCACAGGTCATGGCAATGCTGGATCCTTAACCTACTGAACGAGGCCAGGGATCGAACCTGCATCTTCATGGGTGCTAGTCAGATTCATTTCCGCTGAGCCATGACAGAAACTCCTAGTCCCACTGATTTTCAAACCAGCCAGGCAGACTTATCTTCCTGATGTTGGACTCCAGGGCTGGGGTGCTCAAAAAGTGTTTGAACTGCTAACCCCCCAAGGGAGGGTCTTTCTTTTTTTTTTTTTTTTTGTCTTTTTGCCTTTTTTATGTAGAGCCACACCCGTGGCATATGGAGGTTCCCAGGCTAGGGGTCTAACAGGAGCTGTAGCCGCCGGCCTTCCCCGCAGCCACAGCAACGCGGGATCCGAGCTGCATCTGCAACTTTCACCACAGCTCATGGCAACGCCACACTGAGCGGTTCCTAGTCGGATCCATTAACCACTGAGCCACGAAGGGAACTCCACCAAGGGAGGGTCTTTAAACCCATATAATCCCCCTCTTCATCTATGTCCTCTCCAAGGGATGCAGTTCCCAACATGATTGCTTTTCTTCCCTTCTTACCCGACTCCATATGGATCTTTCTTTATAACCTTGTTTATACAGGAGTCTTTCTGTTAGAGTCCAGTTTGATTTCACTGAGAATTGCTCTACATGCAGATTTTTTTTTTAATGTTTTTTTGTGGCAGGGAGGAGAGCTTGGTGTCCTTCAGCTCTGCCATTGTGCTGTATTCCAATAACCAACAAATATTCACTGTCTCACAGGTTTTTTTTTTTTTGGACAGGATTCAGTTGCAGCTTATGTGCGTCTGCCTTAACAGTTCCTCACAAGGCTGCAGCCAAGATGTCTGGCAACGCTATAGTCTCAGCTGAAAGCTTGACTGAGGAAGGATTCACTTCCAAGGTCACTCATAAGATTTTTGGCAACAATTTATTTGCTTATGGGTTGTTGAACTAAGGTCTTCTGTGTTCACTAAGGCTGTTGGCTGGAGGTCTGTCTGTTCCTTGTCCTGTGGACTTCCCAGAGTAGCTCGTGTTACGAGCAGCTGGCTCATGACTGCTGGTTTCTATCAGAGCAACTGAGAGAATAAGACAATGAGCAGAGTAGCTTTTTTTTTGCAAACTAGTATTAAAAGTGGCATCCATCACTTTTACTGTATTCTCTTCATTGGAATGAATCAGTAGGTTCAGCCCACACTCCAGGGAAGGGGACTATAAGAGGATATAAATATCAAGAGGCAGGGATCATTAGGGGTCATTTTAGAGGCTAGTCTTTTTTTTTTTTTTTTCCTGCACTGATGGCATATGGAAGTTCTGGGAACATATGCTCTAGGGATTGAATCTAAGCTGTAGCTTCAACCTGTTATAGCTGTGGCAATGCTGGATCCTTAATCCAATGTGCCAGGCCAAGTATCAAACCTGGGCTGCCGTAGAGACAGTGCCGAGGCCTTAATCTACTGTGCCACAGTGGGAACTCCTAGAGGCTAGTATTCTCGACAGCTGTTTCTTATCTCCAAACTTGGAAGTTTTCTGCATCAGGCCCATATTTTTCTCTACCTGTTAGTTTTTCAAGCTCTTTTTTTTTCTTTCATTTTATGGCTGCACCCATGGCATATGGAGGTTCCCAGGCTAGGGGTCTAATCGGAGCTGTAGCTGCCAGCCTACGCCACAATCACAGCAACGCCAGATCTGAGCCACATCTGTGACCTACATCACAGCTTACGGCAATGCTGGATTGTTAACCCACTGAGCAAGGCCAGGGATCGAACCCGCAACCTCATGGTTCCTAGTTAATCGCTGAGCCATGATGGGAACTCCTTATGCTCTTTTTATCATACGAACAGGCATGCTTATATTTGTGAGCAATGATACTGTATAATCCTGCTAGGTAATGAGTACATGAGTCCTTTTTTTTCTCGAATATTGGGAAGTTTCCTGAATCTGTCCATGTCTCTCGGGGTTTTCAGAATTTGCTGGTGATTCCTCTGTGCCTTCATCTCCTGGTCTCTCCCAGTTGCATTGTTTGCTTATAGAAATCATCCACTTAACACCTACCATATCAGTGAGAGGCCGTGGCCTTTCTATTAATCCTTGACTTTATTCCTGTTATTCTTCTTTGGGGGGGGGGGATAGTTTTGGCTTCTCGTAGAACAATGCAGGATTGTGAAGAATAAAGCATTTATTTAATTAATTAATTTTAGCTATGCCTGTGGCATGCAGAAGTTCCTGGGCTATGGATCAAGCCCACATCACAGCAGTGACCTGAGCCACAGCAGTGACAACAGTGGCTCTTTAACCCACTGAGCCACCAGGGTACTCCCAGAGTTTATTTTTTTTAACCAATACGCATTGCACTAGTTTGGGGTTTCCTAAACTGTTTTGGTTCATGGTACCATTAGTGTCTTAATAATTTTTCTTCCACAACACCCTTGGGCCAAAAGAAATACCTAACAGCTCCATTTATTAAGTTATTAGATTTGAACAGCTTCATAAATATCTATGTTTTAACAAGCAAAGAACTATTTATAAAGCAACTATAAAATACATTACAAAAGTAATGCTTGGAGTTCCTGTCATGGCTCAGTGATAATGAACCCACCTAGTATCCATGAGGACGTGGGTTTGATCCCTGGGTTAAGGATCAGTGGGTTAAGGATCTGGTGTTGCTGTGAGTTGCGGTGTAGGTTGCAGACATGGCTTAGATCCGGCATTGCTGTGGCTGTGTTATAGGCTGGCAGCTGCACCCCTAGCCTGGGAACTTCCATATGCTGTGAGTGCAGCCTGAAAAAAAAAAAGTACAAAAAAAGTAATGTTTAGTTTTGTTCTTGAATAGGCAGCGTTTCTAACAGGATGTGTATACCTCTTGGGCACTGTCCAACTTCACCAACCTTGAAGTGTCTGGACATTGCCACCTCATTTCTTGTGCCCCATTGATTTTCATGGGATGCTTGCTTGTAATTGTAGCAACCACAGAAATCCCAGTCTTGGAAAGAAATAAATGTCTTTGAAAGGAATGTAGCATGCTCTAATGAAAATGTGCATCACCTTGAGATACTAGTGTATCCAACAGATGCTGCTATGTTGCCCTTGAAAGTGTAAAATGCTCTTTTGGGTCTCCTGAGTCCAGTCTCCTGGTCTATCTCAACGTAAAGTTCGGGAACAGCAGTGCTTGGTAAAGGAAGATAAAAAAGACTTAATCCTTGTAAGGAGCCTAGTTATAGTACTGCATATAGATACGTGCTTACTAGGCATTTCATAAGGCAGAATACCGCAATCAAGATGCAGTGCAGGAGTTCCCGTCGTGGCGCAGCAGAAACAAATTTGACTAGGAACCATGAGGTTGCGGGTTCAATCCCTGGCCTCACTCAGTGGGTTAAGGATCCAGCGTTGCCATGAGCTGTAGTGTAGGTCGCAGATGCAGCTTGGATCTGGCATTGCTGTGGCTCTGACGCAGACCAGCAGCAACAGCTCTGATTAGTTCCCCTGGCCTGGGAACCTCCATATGCTGCAGGTGTGGCCCTAAAAAGACAAAAGCCAAAAAAAAAAAAAAAAAGAAAGATGTAGTTCACATTTTTTTGTGTGTGTTTGGTATCCAAATCCATGATAAGTGGTTGTGTTTTTGCTGGACTGGGTTCTGTGGTAGGATTTTGGCTGTGGTTTTGCGGTATAGCCTCCCTTTTTATTTGCCCATTCTGAACATAGTTTTTTAGTCTTCCTGAGGATATGGAAAACCTGATATCCTTCCAAGGAATTTCTCTAAGTCAGCCCAACTACTCTTAAAGGTGGAACAAATGAAAAGTAATGTGACTGAAAATCTCCAATATGCTCCCTGTAATCTTGCCAGAAGAGAAGCAAGATTACAGGGAGCATATTGCACTGACATCGCCAGACAGAACAAGGAGAAGTACTGAGATGTGCCTTCTGGAAGGTCTGGATGGTAAATAACAAACAACTCTTAAAGGCTGGGAAAGCTGTCTGTGAGGAGGGGTTAGGTAATGTGGGCAGACATGGAAATTTAAACAGAGTGCATCAGGCCTTATTAGGTGAGTTTCAGAATGACACATTTGTAGTGAGTAGGGAAGTTAGTGATTTACATGTCATTAGAGTTTATGCTCAGAAAATCCTCAGAACCCCAGGAAAAGTAGGATGATGCATACTAAAGGAGAGATAGCCAGGGTGATAATAGAAATCAAGTCTGTGATAAATGTTAGGGTGATGAGAGGATGAATTTTAGGTAGAATTATCCAAATAGAGAAAATAAGGATGGACAAAATTTGTTTAGATGATGGATGCTTTTGGTAAACCCAGAAGTCATTAAATGTATATTTCTCACTAGCAGACACTCCATAAGTCACATTTAGAGTATTAGGCAACTAATGTCTGCCTCGGAAAGCAAAGGGGAAGGAACCAGTGTCTGCCTGCATCAACTTAGGAAGCAGATGAAATGAGTGAAACTCAGGAGGGCCTGCCTCAAAGAGGAAATGAACATCAGGAAATGGAATCCTAGAAGCATGTCCATGACTGACAGAAAAGTTGTAGCAGAAAGGATTGTTCTGCTCTTTGGAAGTAGTACAAGTCTCTCAAGATGAAAAAGTAGGTTTGGTGGTACACCGAGCAGAAGGCATTAGTCTTTCCTTGCTTCAGTAAAATAAAATAGGGTGTTCATTTTTAGTTTATGAGCTCTCAGTAAAATAAACTAAATACTTAGTTTTGAAATTGACAGGTTGTTTGGCTTTCATGAGATGAAGCAATTTTAGATGTTACTCATTTTATCCCTTGATAAGCGAAATCATGATGTCATGTACACATACCTCTGTTAGGTACACACAGGCTCGTGGGATTTCCATGCTCTTAGGAAAGCTGTGCGGTGGGAGTATTTGGCACAAAAGCCTCTCAGATATTAGGCAACATAATTTATGTTGCGTATTCAAAAATAATTACAGATTATCACAGATATTCTTAAAGGCACATGAATATCCTTAAGATGAAATCTCATATCATTTCTCAAAACTCAGTTTAAAAACAGTTTGCCAAGGTTGTTTTATTCTCTAGTGTTCTAACCTATCCACCCGTCTTGTTGACTTATATGCTTTATGTAAACTGTGCTTTCATATCAAGCATTTTTTCCCATCAAGTACTCGTACACCAGCTCTTTCTCTCTACCATAGAAAGAAGGTAGTTTCATTCAGAAGAGTAAACTCTCACTTTGTTGCAGTACTAGGGAAGTATAATGCTTTTATACTGTTGAAATTGTAAGTTGTGAGACAATTGGTTATGAATTTGGATCAGAATTCAGTTACTGGACTCATTTTTTTGTTCCAGAATGATCAAAGACAGAGAAGGATACCAACAGGTTGAAAGGGAACCCCTGCAAGTTAATGGACGTTATCTGACAAGATGTATACTGATGCCGTGGGTCAACCAGCCCACGTGGATTTTCCTCTGTCTGCTTGGCTTAAAACATTTCAGAGGATCATCCTTATCCCTTTAGCAAGTGGATGTGGGTGGAACTCTTCCTATCTGGTAACAACCTGCATTCCCAGTGTTGTATTCTACCATTTCTTCCCACATGGTCAAAGCAAAAACACTATGGAGGTCCTCATGATTCTCTTTCCACGCCTGGATCTCCTCTGACTGTTCTTTGCTTTTGCAGTGTTTCTTTAACAGTATCCTTAGTCCTCTTCCTCTTTAGCATGGTGTTAATTTGTTCTGTTATTGGTTTCCCCACAGTGCTTTATTCATAGATCTGTAAAGGAATAGGGTCTGCTTTTACTATTTCTCTTTCTGGCTTACTTTCATGGGCGGAGTCTACTGCTTAGTCATTTTTGTTCTTGCCACATTGCAGGAACACTCAAAATGTTAAACTTCATCCCATACATTAGCTTATGGATGGTCAAGCTCTTTGCTTAGAATATTTTAAGCGCAAACTCCTATGTTTGTCTTGATTTTCACATTTGTAGTGATACATTTTTTGGTTTAAGTGGTCCGTGGAGACAGTCACTTAAATTTACTGTATATTTTGTTTCCTCTATTAAACATTGCATTTTTCTAGATGACTTCTAAGATGGCTCTTAGTCTTACATTCTTAGTTTGTAATTAGGCCTTTCAGTACGACCTTGGGCAAATTATTTGTTTATTTGTGTATTTATTTTGGGGCCACACCCACAGCATTTGGAAGTTCTCAGGCTAGGGGTCAAATCAGAGCTGCAGCTGCCAGCCTAGGCCACATTCGCAGCGACACCAGATCCAAGCTGCATTTGTGACCTACGCTGCAGCTTGTGGGAATGTCAGATCCTTAACCCACTGAGTGAGGCCAGGGATCGAACCTGCATCCTCATGGTTACTAGTTGGGTTCTTAACCCATTGAGCCACAATGGGAGCTCCCTTAACCGTTTTATTAAACAAAGAAAATATTTCCAAATTCAGAGGGTGGTTGTGAGGATTAAATGAAACAATGTCTGGAATGGATTTAGGTTGGTTCAGTAGATAAATGTTCATTGAGCAACTGCATAGGTGCCAGGAGTTCCTAGGTGTAAGGGCTACAGAGGTGAGTAAAACACTATCTCAACTTCTGGGGGAAGTTACAATCTAGAAGCCTTGCTTGGCACATTATATGGACTTAGTAACTGTTCATTTTCTTTCTTTTTCTCTCTGGATTATCAGTTATTTAATGCTGGAATTTGGAATGGGACAGGGAGACAACTTTACGTTTTACATTTATTTGTCATATCAGTAGTTAAATACAGTGATGAACCTTCCTTCAGGAGGTAAAGCTAAAGCACATGTCATTTCTTAACAGCAAAAGGGATGATGTAACTTGACAATAACAAGGCCAGACAAGAGCAGCGCTAGATCAGATGGGAGTTGTACGTTCTCAGAAGAAGAATGTTGTGGGAGGAACTGGCCCAATGATCTCTCAGCCTGGGAACAGCATTTAAGATTTCCTTATCTCATAAAGACAAAAATCATTTCAGTTGCATTTGCAAGGTAAACACAGTGACTAATTTTCCTAATGCAGCAGTTTTAGCATGTAACACGCAATAAAACAATTGCTTAAGAGGGTTATGCTCTTATTTTCAAAACCAGCCACCTAATGGGTTTGGCCTCCAGGAAGGCTGCTCACACATTTTAAAAATGTACCCTGGCCAATCAGTTTTGACACTTGCATCCTGCCCTACTGGCTTGCCTCACCTCACTTCATTTAGCATCCTGTCTCTGTGTCAGTCATGTACAGATATCTAAAGTTGTGGGTGCATGATATGGGGGTCCTTATTGAAAACAAGTGATTGTGTGATGTATTAAAAAAGATGTACTTAACTGCTTAAAGTTTTTATTTTATTTTATTTTTTTCTTTTTAGGGCCACACATCCGGCATATGGAGGTTCCCAGGTTAGGGGTCTAATCGGAGCTGTTGCTGCTGGCCTATGCCAGAGCCACAGCAATGCCAGATCCGAGCCACGTCTACGACCTACACCACAGCTCACGGCAACAACAGATCCTTAACCCACTGAACAAGGCCAGGGATCGAATCCGCAACCTCATGGCTCCTAGTCGGATTCGTTAACTGCTGCACCACAACGGGAACGCCAACTGCTTAAAGTTTTTAAAATATTGAGATAGGAAAGTTAGAAAATGCTGAACTGTTTGGCCATGGTTGTGAAGTTTGGCTGAGTTAATATAGCCAGTTATATCAATAACAAATGATAGCCAATTAACTCTCATTGTAGGGGAAGGGTTTCTTGGTAGAATATTCTTTAGAAGCATAGAGATAAAAAAAAAGTGGGTTCAGGGATGTCAAGAGTATAATTGGAGTGCAAGGTGGGCAGTGAAGCTGGTACCAGTGGTTCTGCCTGCATGTAAATAAATAGTCCTTTATACGCTTCTGAGGAGTTGGGACACTGTTCTGTATATGGTGGCCACTGAATGTTTTTAAGTAGGATAAAGGAAGTCTTATATTTGTATTGGCATTGGTCAGTCTGCCCACCTATCTCTATGTCCACATTGCCTCGTGCTGCCATAAGAGTCCCTCAGATCCTTCCAAACTTACAGGCCCAAGTACCATTCATGGTCTCCAGCTTCAGCACATAGGATGGAGAACCCTAACTCTGTAGCAACATGACATTTGGGACATGTAGCTGGAGTAGAATCTTTGTGGTCTTAGTGGAAGGAGCCTGAGGACTGTCCTGGAGCATCAGCAAGAGACCACCAGATTGCTGCAGTTTTGAGACAGGAAAAAAATATGCTTGTAACCCTGATCTCCATTTGCGATTCTGAAGGTTCTGTTCCCATGTGAACAGTACGAATTGAATAGTGTGCCAGGTGACACCAAGGCCAACTTGATTCTTTAATAGAAAGCCAAAACTTTTGTTTATTCAGGGAACTGAAGTCATTGTTCGTTACCCATTCTAGACTTGCCACTTTAAGGGAAGATGCTGAGGAAATGTCACAGATGCACGTGAGTCATGGAGGCCATGGTAGACTCCCCAAAAGCTGCTCCCATTTTGCTGGGAAATAACAATGTCATAGGGGAGTTGGACATATCTTATCTAAAGAAGTACTCTTGCTGGTGACTGGCTTCCGAGTGGTATGTGACCCCATTCTAGTCAATGAGATGCAAGAAGAGGTTTCTAGGAGATGTTTTTGGAAAGTTCTGTCCTCCTTTTGCAAGTGCTGGATGTTACATCAGTCTCTCTGTCTCCAGCTGACTGTAAGCAGGGAGAGCATAGGTAGGATTGTACTGGAAGTCATCTTACGACTTCAAAGTTAAGTTAGGTTAAAGACCTTAGAAAGAACTAAGGTCTTGATGGCATGGCTGAGCCTTTGAAATAACCACCCCTGAAGCTCGTTCTACCTCTGGACTTCCAGTTAGGATAATTAAAACATTTCTTTAAATTGAAATGGTTTAAATAAGTTTTTATACTCCTTTTCTACTTTCTTGTGCTATGTCACTCCTCCTTTTAGAACCATGCATGGCAGCTCTGCTGCTTTCTTCCCCATTCTCGTGACTCTGAGGTCACTGCTCTATACTTACTCAGGAAATTGATACCTGATTGATGTGTGTCTTCTCTCTGCTGAAATCCTGTCATTGTCCTGGGAAACCTCAATACCCTCCAATGTCGTGTCCAGCATCCTTACATCAGGGACTGTGAATCTCTACTCTGATGATCTTCACCTCCATTCCACCGCAGCACTCCTTCCTTTCTTTCCTTCTTTTTTCCCCTCCTCCTCCCCTGCTTTTTTCCTTCCTTTCCTTTTTCATTTTATTTTATTGCAGTGTAGTTGACTTACAGTGTTATCTTAGTTTAAGGTGTACAGCAAAGGTGTATCAGTTATACAGATACATGTACTGATTCTTTTTCAGATTCTTTTCCCTTATAGGTTATTACAGAGTATTGAGTAGATTTCCCTGCGCAGAACTCATTTCTGAGATCACATTATCTTATTTGCTATTCAGTTGTCTGACCATGACACTATCCCTGTCACTTCTTTCACCAGTCCCACTTCCCTCCTTTCCACTGAATCTGTTTTCCACCTCATTGCATCCTCCCAGCTCTGACTTCCTTCCTGGCCTCCCGTTTATTCAGTTCCTTCGTAGTTTCACTACCCTCCCTGAACTAACCCAAAACACATTTCCACTGCCCTATTTATTAACCTTTTATCTGCACCTTACTTCTCTCTTCCCTTTGGGCTTCTACTAATTTTCAATAGTTCTTTGTTTTTGAGCGATTTTTTTTTTTTTTTTTTGCTTTTTAGGGCCACACCTATGGAGCTTCCCAGGCTAGGGTCGAATCAGAGCTGTAGCTTCTGGCCTGTTCCACAACCATAGCAATGCCAGATACGAGCCACATCTTCAACCTACACCATAGTTCACAGCAATGCCGGATTCTTAACCCACTGAGCGAGGCCAGGGATCGAACCTGCAACCTCATGCTTCGTAGTCGGATTCATTTCTGCTGTGCCACAGTGGAAACTCCTGACCATTATTTTTATGGTTAGTACTTCTGGGCAAAGTATTGCTGGAGAAAAAGTACTTAGACTGAATCTATTTAACTTTGTTATTTTTAGTTCTGTACATAAGTGCTATTCAATTGCCTTTTTTTTTTCAGAATACTTTTCCGTGATATTGACCCTTTAAAACATTTACATACTCTTTAAACCTCTATTTTCTCACTCCCTCATTCTTGTTTTTTTCTAAATTTATTTTATTGAAGAATGGTTGCTTTACAATCAATGTATTAGTTTTTGGTGTACCTCAAAGTGATTCAGTTTTATATATATATATATCATATATATATAATATATATGTAATATATATAAAATATATGTTAGATATATATATGTATATGTATATATACACATATATATATACAGTTTGTATCTGCTAATCCTTCTCTCCCAATCCACCCATTCCACACCCTCCTTCCCCCTTGGCAACCACAAGTCTGTTCTCTATGTCTGTGAGTCTGTTTCATAGATAAGTTCATTTGTGTCATATTTTAGATTCCACATATAGGTAATATGGTATTTCTTTCTTTCTCTTTCTAACTTCATTTAGTATGATAATCTCCAGGTCCATCCATGTTGCTGCAAATGGCATTATTTAATTCTTACGACTGAGTAGTATTCCATTGTATATGTATACCATTTTTTCTTTATCCATTCCTCTGTTGATGGACATTTAGGTTGTTTCCATCTTGGCTATTGTAAATAGTGCTGCTCTGAACAAAGGGGTGCATGTATCTTTTTTGGGGGGGGTACCAAATTACTTTATTTGAAGGAATGGTTCTAAGGAAAGAACTGAAGTAGGTGTTTTGGTAGGACTTACAGAAAAGGTGAAGGTAACCCAAACATGCATGCACTGCTTTGGTGCCCAGGGAAGTCACCCCCGTGGCTACAGGAAGCCAGCCTAAGGCTTAGCTCTCACTGCTTCCCAGGGTATGCTTGTTGAAGAGATATTCGGCCAGGCCATATTCAGGGGCCCCATCCTGCGTAAGTTGGTAATGTGGGCACCCAGTTTTCTGATGGATTTCACCTGCTCATTCATGTAATGCATCACAGTGAAGTCACACAAATGGTCATTTTTGTCAGGGTCCAGTTTGTGCAGTTCCAGTATAGACTGATTCACATTTTTTTCCACATGTAGCACAGATTCCACCGCAGTCAGCCCATTCTCCCAGTCATCACGCTCTGGTTTCTTGGTATCCTGAAGGAAGATTCAGCCACCTCGTTGGTTCTGCAGCTTCTTCAGTTTCTCAGCATGTTCCCTCTCCTCGTGAGACTGGTGAAGAATGTATTTGGCAAAATTCTTCAAAGCCACATCATCGCAGTCAAAATAGTATGACACGGACAGGTAGACTTAGGAGGCATAGAGCTCCAGGTTGATCTGGTGGTTGATGGCCGCCTCCGAGTCCTGGTGGTAGTTCTGGTGCACCTATGAGGAGCACGAGGTCATCACGGCGGGAGACCCAGGAGAGGCGGTGGCAGCGGTGGCCTTGGGGTGGTCCGAGGGCACTGTGAGAAGGTTGCGAGGGCTGGCTCTGAGCAGCCGGCCAGGGCAGGGGATCGAGTGCCTGGTTCTGTCCAAGCACTGCTGAAGCAGGAAACCGCAGTGACTCTCCACGAAGACTGTCGCATCTGTCTTTTTGAATTAGAGTTTTGCCTGGATATATTTCTAGGAGTGGTATTGTTGGATCATACGGTAACTCTGTTTTTAGTCTTTTAAGGAACTTCCAAACTGTTTTACATATTGGCTGTACCAACTGACATTCCCAGCAGTGGTGTAGTAAGGTTCCCTTTTCTTCACACCCTCCCTGGCATTTATTATTTGTAGACTTATTATTTTTTGCTACACAGGCAGTATGTGGAAGTTCCTGGTCTAGGGATCAAACGTATGCCATCCAGCAGCAACCAGAGCCCCGGTGATGAGAATGCAGGTGCTTCAACCCACTGGGCCATCAGATAACTCCCTGTTTGTAGACTTATTAATTAATGATGGCCATTCTGACCTGTTTG
Organism: Catagonus wagneri; assembly: GCA_004024745.2. NCBI lineage: Eukaryota > Metazoa > Chordata > Mammalia > Artiodactyla > Tayassuidae > Catagonus > Catagonus wagneri. The sequence goes on along the minus strand of PVHT021183696.1, from coordinate 28,458,422 downwards.
AGGTGGTACCTTGTAGGGTTTTTTTTCTTTTTAGGGCCGCACCTGTGGTATATGGAGGAGGTTCCCAGGCTAGGGGTCTAATCAGAGCTGTAGCTGCCAGCCTACGCCACAGCCACAGCAACGCGGGATCCAAGGCACATCTGCAACTTAAACCACAGCTCACGGCAACGCCATATCCTTAACCCACTGAGCAAGCCCAGGGATCCAACGCACAACCTCATGGTTGTTAGTGGGATTTGTTAACCACTGCGCCACGATGGGAACTCCCTGCTTCTTTTTTTTTTATTGTTATTATTCAGTGAATTTTATTACATTTATAGTTGTACAATGATCATCACAACCAAATTTTATAGCATTTCCATCGCAAACCCTTAGTGCATCCCATCCCCCATCACCTGTCTCACTTGGAAACTATGTTTTTCAAAGTCTGTGAATCAGTATCTGTTCTGCAAAGAAGTTCACCGTGTCTTTTTTTTAGATTCCACATGTAAGTGATAGCATTTGCTGTTGGTGTCTCATTGTCTGACTGGCTTCACTTAGCATGATAATTTCTAGGTCCATCCATGTTGCCGCAGATGCAGCCTTTGTCTATGTTTACCACATCTTCATTATCCACTCCTCTGTCAATGGGCATCTAGGTTGTTTCCATGTCTTGGCTCTTATTTGTATATGGTGCTGCAGTGAACATTGGAGTACATGTGTCTTTTCGAGTAATGGTCTTCTCTGGATAGATGCCCAGGAGTGGGATTGCTGGATCAAATGGTAATTCTGTTTTTAGTTTTCTGAGGAATCTCCATATTGTTTTCCACAGTGGTTGCAACAATTTACATTTGCACCAACAGTGTAATAGGGTTCTCTTTTCTCCACACCCTCTTCAGCATTTATTATTTATAGACTTTTTGATGATGGCCATTCTGGCTGGTGTAAGCTGGTACCTCATAGTGAATTTGATTTTTCATTTCTCTAATAGTGAGGGATATTGAACATCTTTTCATGTGTTTTTTGGCCATATGTATGTCTTTGGAGAATTGTCTGTTTAGATCTTCTGCCCATTTTTTGATGGGGTTGTTTGTTTTTCTGGTATTGAGCTGTAGGAGGTGTTTGTAAATTTTGGAGATTAATCCCTTGTCAATTGATTTATTTGCAAAAATTTTCTCCCATTCTGTGGGTTTTCTTTTCGGTTTGCTTAGGGTTTCCTTTGCTGTGCGGAAACTTTGAAGTTTAATGAAGTTCCATTTGTTTATTTTTATTTTTATTGTCAATACTCCAGGAAGTGGATCTGAGAAGATCTTGCTGTGGTTTATGTCGGAAAGTGTTTGGCCTATGCTTTCCTCTAAGAGTTTTATAGTATCTGGTCTCATATTTAGGTCTTTAATCCATTTTGAGTTTATTTTTGTGCATGGTGTTAGGAAGTATTCTAATTTCATTCTTTTACATGTGGCTGTCCAGTTTTACCAACACCACTTGTTGAAGGGGCTGTCTTTTCTCCATCATATATTCTTACCTCTTTTGTCATAGATTAGTAAACTGTACGTGGGTGGGTTTAATTCTGGACTTTCTATCCTATCCCACTGATCTATATTTTTGTCTTTGTTCTAAGACCGTATGGTTTTGATGACTGTATCTTCATAGTATAGTCTGAAGTCAGGGAGCCTGATTTCTCCAGCTCCAGTTTTCTTTCTCAGGATGGTTTTGGTTATTCTGGGTCTTTTGTGTTTCCAAACAAACTTTAGACTATTTTGTTTTAGTTCTGTGAAAAATGTCCTTGGTAATTTGCTAGGGATTACATTGAATCTATAGATTGCCTTGGGTAGTATAGTCATTTTGATAATATTGATTTTTCCAATCCAAGAGCATGGTATGTCTTTTCATCTGTTTGTGTCATCTTTGATTTCTTTCATCAGCTTCTTACAGTTTTCAGAGTATAAGTTCTTTTGTCTCTTTAGGCAGGTGTATTCCTAAGTGTTTTATTCTTTTTGATGGATGGTAAACGGGATTGCTTCCCTAATTTCTCTTTCTGATCTTTCATTGTTAGTATATAGAAATGCAGTCAATTTATGTGTATTAATTTTGTATCCTATGACTTTGCCAAATTCATTGATTAGCTCTAACAGTTTTCTGGTAGTGTCTGTAGGATTTTCTAGGTATAGTATCATGTCATCTGCAAATAGTGATAGTTTTACTTCCTCCTTTCCAATTTGGATTTGCTTCTCTAATTGCTGTGGCTAGGACTTCTAAAACTATGTTGAATAGTAGTGGTGAGAGCAGACATCCTTGTCTTATTCCTGATCTCAGTGGGAATTGTTTCAGCTTTTCACCATTGAGAATGATGTTAGCTCTGGGTTCATCACATATGCCCTTTATTATCTTGAGGTAGGTTCCCTCTATGCATACTTTCTGAAGGTTTTTAAAAAAATTTTATTTATTTATTTATTTATTTATTTATTAATCAGAAATGGGTGTTGGATTTTGCGAAAGGCTTTTTCTGCATCTGTTGAGAGGATCATATAGTTTTTATTCTTCAGTTTGTTAACGAGGTGTATCACACTGATTGATTTGTGGATACTGAAGAATCCTTGCATCCCTGGGATAAATCCTACTTGATCATGATGTATGATCCTTTTAATGTTATTGTTGGATTCGGTTGGCTAGTATTTTGTTGAGGATTTTTGCATCTGTGTTCATCAGTGAAATTGGCCTGTAATTTTCTTTTTTTTTGTGACAACTTTGGTTTTGGTATCAGGGTGATGGTGGCCTCATAGAGTGAGTTTGGGAGTGTTCTTCCTCTGCAGTTTTTTGGAATAGTTTGAGGATAGGTGTTAACTCTTCTCTAAGTGTTTGATAGAATTCTCCTATGAAGCCACCTGGTCCTGGAGTTTTGTTTGCTGGAAGTTTTTAAATCACAGTTTCAATTTCAGAACTTGTGATTTGTCCATTCATCTTTTCTATTTTGTCTTGGTTTAGTCTTGGAACATAGTACTTTTCTTTCTTTCTTTTTTTTTTTTTGCGCTTTTTGGGGCCACACTCGCGGCATATGGAGGTTCCCAGGTTAGGGGTCGAATTGGAGCTGTAGCCACCGGCCTGTGCCACAGCCACTGCAACACCAGATCTGAGCCGCATCTGCAACCTGTACCACAGATCACAGCAATGCCAGATCGTTAACCCACTGAGCAAGGCCAGGGCTCGAACCTGCAAGCTCATGATTCCTAGTCAGATTCATTAACCACTGTGCTGCAATGGCAACTCTGACAGTACTTTTTTAAGAATTTGTCCTTTTCTTCTAGGCTTTCCATTTTATTGGCATATAGTTGCATTTAGTAGTCTCTTATGATCATTTATATTTCTGTGATGTCCATTGTTACTTCTCCTTTTTCATTTCTAATTTTATTGATTTGAGTCCTCTTTTTTCTTGATAAATCTGGCTAAGGGTTTATCAATTTTGTCGACCTTTTCAGAGAACCGGCTTTTAGTTGCATTGATCTTTTCTATGGTTTTCTTCATTTCTATTTCATTTATTTCTGCTCTGATATTTATGATTTCTTTCCATCTGCTAAGTTTAGGTCTTGTCTGTTCTTCCCTCTCTAGCTGCTTTAGATGTAAAGTTGGGTTGTTTATTTGAGCTTTTTCTTGTTTCCTGAGGTCGGCTTGTATTGCTGTAAACTTCCCTCTTAGGACTGCTTTTGCTGCATCCCATAGGATTTGGAGTGTCGTATCTTTGTTGTCATTTACTTCTAGGTATGTTTTAATATCCCCTTTGATTTCTTTGGTGATCCATTAATTATTTTGTAGCACATTGTTTAGTCTCCTCATGTTTCTGTTTTTTTGCATATTTTTTTATTGTTGTTGATTTCCAGTTGTATAGTGCTGTGGTTGGAAAAGATGCTAGATATGATTTCAATTTCCTTAAAGTTACTGAGGCTTGATTTGTAGCCCAGAATGTGGTCAATCTTAGAGAATGTCCTGTGTGCACTTGAGAAGAATGTGTATTCTGCTGATTTTGGTTGGAATGTCTTATAAATATCTATTACATCTATTTGATGTAATCCTTCATTCAGGGCTTGTGTTTCCTTATTAATTTTCTGTCTGGATCATCTATCCACTGTTGTAAGTGGGGTGTTAAAGTCCCCTACTGTTTTTTTTTTTAATTTTTTTTTATTTTTGCATTATAGCTGGTTTACAGATTTCTGTCAGATTTTCCAACTGCACCATGTGGTGACCCGATTACATGTACATATATGGATTTGTCACATGTAATTAGATATAGTTCCCCGTGCATTACAGTTGGAGCTCCTTGCTATTCCATCATTAAAGCAGTAGTTATCCCCACTCCC
>PVHT021183696.1:28369559-28453091 GCA_004024745.2 Catagonus wagneri | reverse complement strand
TGTAATGCCCTGAAAATGTCAGTTAGGTCTAATTTTTCTATTGTGTCATTTAGGATCTCTGTTGCCTTACTGATTTTCTGCCTAGAGGATCTGTCCATTGATGAAAGTGGGGTGTTCAAGTCGCCTAATATTAATGTATTGCCATCTATTTCTCCTTTTATTTCTGATAGTACTTGTTGTAGGTATCTGGGTGCTCCTAAAGTCCCCTACCGTTATTGTGTTATTGTCAATTTCTCCTTTTAAGGTTGTTAGGTGCCTTGTATATTATGGTGATCCTGTGTTGGGTGCACAGATATTAAAAATTCTTATAGCTTCTTCTTGGATTGATCCTTTGATCATTATGCAGTGTCCTTCCTTGTCTCTTAAAATAGTCTTCATTTTAAGGTCTATTTTGTCTGATGTGAGTATTGCCATTCCATCTTTCTTTTGATTCCCATTAGCATGGAGTATTTTCTTCCATCCTCTCACTTTCAATTTGTATGTGTCCCTAGAGGTGAAGTGGGTTCCTCAAAGACAGCCTATATATGGATCTTGTTTTTGTATCCATTCAGCCAGTCTATGTCTTTTGGTTTAAGCATTTAGTCCATTTACTTTTAAGGTCATGGTCTGAAGGCTCATCCCAGTGCCAAGTCCTTAACCCACTGAGCAAGGCCAGGCATTGTACCTGCATCCTCATGGATGCTAGTCGGATTCGTTAACCCCTGAGCCACGATGGGAACTCCTTTCCCTGTCTTTTCAAGTTCTGCTTCTATCTCAAAGGAAAAAAAGTGTTGTCCTATTTGGTGGATTGAGACCTTTGCATGGATATTCTTGACCTTGTTATATTTTGTCAGGCCTAGAGTTTTAGGCAATGATTAGTCACACCCATGTTGCGTTCCCTATGTTCACATCCTCTCCTTCCCTGCTTTCTCTGGTTTTGTTCTTTGGAGACTGGCACATGTTTGCTTCATCTGTAGCAGCCGTTTTCCGAGATGCACTTGAAGAGAGTGGGGGATTCACAAGGGCATGCATCCTCCCCAGCTGATGGCAAGGGAGTTAGCTGAGCTCTTGAAGGGTTTTATTCAGCTGCTCCAAGAGAGCCCCAAGCAACATGTCTTCCTGCTGACCTTTGTTTTCCCTTAGCTCCTTGTGTCTAAACTCTGACCTCATACTCCTGCCCTAGTTTCCCCTATCCCCTCTGAGATTAGAATTTCTGGCTGATGTCATCAGTTCATTTACCTTTTTCATTGCAAAATGGCTTCTGTAGTAGTCTTAGTCAAAAAAAAAAAATCTGTTTAGAAGGATGTTGAAAGCTCCAGGAATCAGTGAGAGGCTGAAGGAAACATTTGACAAAAGGCCAAGAAGCAGCTCTAGAAAGTCAGAAAGGAAGGCAGCACAACAGATGTCAGGCTGAGAAGCTGTGGCTTTATTACAGAAACTGTTACTATTACTGTAACTGTGAATGGATTCGAACTGTACCGTTTTCTTTGTGATACTAATTTAAAATTCAGAGTCTTACACGAGAGCCTTAGGTTGCCTGAACCTGACTGAGTCACTTGCCTATGCTGTGATCACCAGAGAAGGAGTGAAGCTGAGGGCACGGAGGGGAGGACCCATTCCTTCATGTTCCTTGGTGGGAGGTGAGGTCTTCACCCAATTAACAGCTGCCATTTTTTTTTTTTTTTGTCTTTTGTCTTTCTAGGGCCGCATCTGTGGCATATGGAGGTTCCCAGGCTAGGGGGTGTAATTGGAGCTGTTGCTTCTGGCCTATGCCAGAGCCGTAGCAACGCCAGATTGGAGCCACATCTGCAACCTACACCACAGCTCACGGCAATGCCGGAGCCTTAACCCACTGATCGAGGCCAGGGATCGAATCTGCAACATCGTGTTTCCTAGTCAGATTTGTTTCTGATATGAAAGAGTACATATAATAAGAGTACATATTAATCTCATTGGAAAGGTATGTATATGGTATAGGTAATGGATTAATCACTTTTAAAGCTAATATGAAGGTTAAAGGACGAAAATAGCAAAAATAACTGTGATTACAATGATTAGTTAAGGATACACAAGGTAAAAGATGTTAAGGTGTGACATCAAAAACATAAAACATGGGAGTTCCCTTCGTGGCTCAGTGGTTAGCGAATCCGACTAAGAACCATGAGGTTGCGGGTTCGATCCCTGGCCTTGCTCAGTGGTTAAGGATCTGGCGTTGCCCTGAGCTGTGGTGAAGGTTGCAGACGCGGCTCGGATCCCGCGTTGCTGTGGCTGTGGTGAAGGCCAGCAGCTACAGCTCCTGTTAGACCCCTAGCCTGGGAACATCCATATGCCGCAGGTGCGGCTCTACATAAAGACAAAAAGACAAAAAAAAAAAAAAACATAAAACATGGAGTGGGCATTTAGTGACATTGAGCTTTACAGTGGGATCAAACTTGTTATTGATGTAAAATAGGCTGTTATACATAAGTTGTTGTATGTAAGCCTCATGGTAACCACAAAGCAAAAACCGGAGAAATAGAAAGAAATAAAATAAATAGCAGGAAACTTTAATAGCTAACTTAAATTGATGGATAGATCATCTAGACAAAAAAATCAATAAGGAAACATTAGCATTAAACAACACGTTAGACCAGATGGACTTAACGTATATTTGTAGAACATTTTATTCAAAAGCAGCATGATACACATTATTTTCAAATGCACATGGAACATTTTCCAAGACTGATTATATGTTGGGCCACAAAACAAATCTGAATAAATATAAGATAACTGAAATCATATCAAGTATCTTTTCTAACCACAATGGTATGAAATTAGAAATTAATTACAGAAAGAAAACTGGAAAGTTCACAAATATGCGGAGATTAAACAACATTTTACTAAATAACCAATGAGTCGAGAGAAATAAAAAGAAATAAAAATAAAAAATACCTTGAATGAAAAGAGAAATGTAACATACCAAAATTTATAGGATGTGGCAAAAACAATTCTAAGGGGGAAGTTCATAAAGATAAATGCCTACTTCAAGAAAAAAGAAAAGTTTCAAATAAAGAACCTAACTTTATACCTCAAAGAACTAGAAAAAGAACAAGTGAAGTTCCAGGCTAGTAGAAGGAAAAAAATAACAAAAGTTAGAAAAGCAATAAATAAAATTGAGAGTAAAAAGACAATAGAAAAGATCATTGAAACTAAGAGCCTGTTCTTTGAAAAGATAAATTGACTAACCTTTAGCTAGACTCACCAAGAAAAAGAGAGGACTCAAAATCAGAAATGAAAGAGATATTACAACTAATATCACAGAATGCAAAGGATCATAATAGGCTACTATCAACAGTTATACATCAACAAGTTGATTGAAATGAATTCTTAGAAACAACCAACCTACTAAAATCAAATCATGAAGAACTAGAATATCTGAACAGACTGTTTACTAGTAAGGAGATTACGTAATCGAAAACCTCCCAACAGGAGTTCCTGCTGTGGTACAGCAGGTTAAGGATATGGCATTGTCTCTGTGGTGCCATGGATTCCATCCCTGGCCTGGTACAAAGGGTTAAAGTCTCGCTTTGCTACAGCTGTGGTGTAGGTTGCAGCTGCAGCTTGGATTTGATCCCTGGCCAGGAACTTCATATGCCTTGAGTGCTGCCGAAAAAACCCAGAAAAAAAACAAAACAAAACCAGTAAAACCTCCCAACAAAAAACATCCAGGATCAGATGCTTCACTGGTGAATTTTACTGAACATTCAAAGAAGAATTAATACCAATCCTTCTCAAACTCTTTCAGGGAGTTCCGTCATGGCGCAGTGGAAGTGAATCTGACTACTATCCATGAGGATACAAGTTCGATCCTTAGCCTTGCTCAGTGGGTCGGGGATCCAGCATTGCTGTGAGCTGTGGTGTAGGTCCCAGACATGGCTTGAATCCTGCATTGCTGTGGCTGTGGCGTAGGCCAAGATCTGTAGCTCTGATTCGACCCCCAGCCTGGGAACTTCCATATGCCACAGGTAGGACTGTAAAAAGCAAAACAAATAAACAAACAAACAAAAGACTAGTGATGATTCAACATTTGCAAACCAGTTGATGTGATATAGCACATTGACAAGTGAAGGATAAAAAGCCCATAAACATCTCAATAGATGAAGAAAAGGCATTTAGCTAAATTCAACATCCATTTATAATAAAAACTCTCAACAAAGCAAGTATAGAGGGAAAGTACCTCAACATGATAAAGGCCTTGTATGACAAGCCCACAGCTAACACCATACTCAGCAGTGAAAACGCTAAAAGCTTTTCCTTTAAGTTCAGGAACAAGACAAGGATGCCAGCTCTCACCGCTTTTACTCAAAATAGTATTGGAAGTCCTACTAGAGCAATTAGGCAAGAAAAGGAAATAAAATCTATCCAAATTAGCAAAAAAGTAAAACTGTCACTATTTGCAGATGGCATATTATATTTAGAAAACTCCAAAGATTCTACCAATAGAAAAAAATGGAGGTTCTACCAAAAAATGTTAGAACTGATAAATTCAGTAAAAGTACAAGTTAGAAAAATAAAAAAATCTGTTGCATTTCTATACATTCATATTCAACTATCAGAAAGAGAAACATGTTGGAGTTCCCCCATGGCAGAATTGGTTAAGAATGCAGCTGCAGTGGCTTGGGTCACTGCAGAGGTGTGAGTTTTATCCTCAGCCTCACATAGTGGGTTAAAGGATCTGGTGTTGCCACAGCTGTGGCAGAGGTTGCAGCTGTGGCTTGGATTCAGTTGGTGGCCTGGGAACTTACATATGCTATATAGGTGCTGCCATTAAACAAAAAGGGAAGAAGTACACAAAACATTTACAATTGCATCAAAAAGAATATAATAATGAATAAATTTAATCAAGGAGGTGAAAGACCTGTGTGTATTAAAAATTATAAGACAAAGAAATTGAAGAAGACATAAATAAATTGAAAGCTATTCTGTACTCATGTGCTGGAAGAATTAATATTGTTAAAATGTCTGTAAGTAGTTACAGATAATGCATTTTCCACAGAAACAGAGCAAAGAAATCCTAAAGTTTGTATGGAAGCATAAAAGACTCTGAATAGTCCAAACAATCTTAAGAAGAGTAAAGCCAGAGACATCACACTCCCTGATTTCAAACTTTATTACAAAGCGATAGTTAATTAAAATAGTATGGTATTGGCATAAAAACAAAACGTAGATCTATGGAACAGAATAGAGAGCCCAGAAATATATCCACACTATATGGGCAATATGGTTAATATGACAAAGGAGCCAAGAATATACAATGGGGAAAAGATAGTCTTTTCAATACATGCTATTGGGAAAACTGGACATCTTATACTATACACAAAAATTAACTCAAGATAGTTGATACCCTTGAATATAAGACCTGGAACCGTAAAACTTCTGGAAAAAAAAAAAAAGAGGCAGTAAGCTCCTTGATACAGGTTTTGGTGATAATTTTTTTTTCTGATGAATCTGATATCAGAAGCAAAAGCAACAAAAGCAAACAAAACAAACCAAAACCAAGTAGTACTACCTCAAACTAAAAACCTCTGCCCAGCAAAGGAAACTATCAACAAATTGAAAAGGTAACCTACTGAATAGGAGAAAAATATTTGCCAATCATTTGTCTGAAAAGGGATTAATCCACAGAATACATAAAGAATCCATATAACTCAATAAAAAATCCCAGTCCAATTAAAAAAGTGGGCAGAAGATCTGAATGGACATTTTTCCAAAGAAAATATACAGACAACCAAAGGGACAAGCTCTACATCATTAATCGTCAGAGAAATGCAAGTCAAAATCACAGAGAGACACTACCTCACAGCTGTTAGAATGGCTATTATCAAAAAGACTGGAAAAAAACAGGTGTTGGCAAGGATGTGGAGATAAGCGAACCCTGGCACACGTTGCTAGGAATTTAATTTGGTGCAACTATCATGGAAAACAGTATGGAGATGCCTCAAAAAATTAAAAACAGGATTACCAAGTAATCCAGCAGTACCATTTTGAGATGTTTACCTGAAGAAAATGAAAGCACTAATTTAAGAAGATAAGGCACATTCATGTTCATTGCAAAATTATTTACAATAGCTAAGATATGTAAACAACATGTGTCAATTAATGGATGAATGGATAACTAAGATGTGGTATGTATGTGTGTGTAGGTACACACAGACACAGAGGAATATTATTCAACCATAAAAAAGAATACAGTGTTGCCATTCGTGACAACATGGATGGACCTTGAGGGTGTTATAGTAAGTGAAATATGTCAAATACTTTCACTCATATATAAAAACCAATACATATATACATAGATGAATACATCCATCCATACATAAATCAAGCTCATAGATACAGAGAACAGATCAGTGCTTGCCAGAAGTCGGGGAGTGAAAGGTGGGAGAAATATGAACTTTTTTTTTAACTTTAAATAAGTTGAATAAAAAAGATAATATCTCAAAAAATTGAAGTGGTTGTTGTTTTAAGCCATTGAATTTTGAGGAGTGCAATTATGCAGCAAAAGTTGAGAGATGCAAACATGTTTTAGAGTCTCTTTCAAATTGTTTTACTACTTGTTTTCAAAGTGACCAATTTTTTTTTTTGCTGGATCTCTAATTTTCGTCATGGTTCATTTCTTCATGCATATTGCAGTTGTTTAAGGGGGCCTGTTTATTTGCATTGAAGAATTTTGTTGAGGGCCTTCGTGATTCCTAGATTATGAATGTGAAAGATTAGTTTTGATCTGACAGGTCTCTCTCTCTCTTTTTCTCTCTCTTTTTTTTTTTTTTTTGTCTTTTTGCCTTTTCTAGGGCCGCACTATTGGCATATGGAGGTTCCCAGGCTAGGGGTCTAATCGGAGCTGTAGCCACTGGCCTAAGCCAGAACCACAGCAATGCCAGATCCGAGCCGCGTCTGCAACCTACACCACAGCTCATGGCAACGCTGGATCGTTAACCCACTGGCAAGGCCAGGGATTGAACCCACAACCTCATGGTTTCTAGTTGGATTCATTAACCGCTGAGCCACAACGGGAACTCCTGATCTGACAGGTCTCTTCTTAATAAGCCCTAGGTATTTCAATGTTCTGGACAAGTTATAATATTAGTTTCTTATCTGTAAATTTTATACTATACAAGTGATTTAAATTTGTATTTTATTTTTTAATAATGATTTTTATTTTCTCTATTATAGCTGGTTTACAGTGTTCTGTCAGTTTTCTCTTGTACAGAAAGGTGACCCAGTCACACATTCTTTTAAATTTGTATTTAGATGACAAGATTTTTCCTGTTGCTTCAGTTATTTGGGTAATTTTTCCAAAGGCTAGGAAACTCTTTGTGGTTCTGACTGTTATTTTGGGGCTTGATTAAGTTTCTCTAACCCTCCTGAAACCACACTATTATCTCATGGGTATTAAAACCTTAGCCCTTGGCTTCTGAGGGCAGTTTTTTTTGCTTTTGGCTTCTGGAAATGCCTCTTTTCTTCTTTAGAGCAGAGCTATTAAAAACATTAATTGTATTTTGTACTTCGTTTTTCTGTGTTTGTATCCATGTTTATTTCCTTCCCTGTCAAATCAAATCATGCTTCTGTATGTCTGGGCAGGATTCTGTAGCACTGATTATTGCTGATTATTTGCCACAAATTCATCATGTACTCACTATTGCTCCTACTTCCTCTATTAGCTTTGCAACAGGAGAGAAGGGTTTAGGACACAAGAAATAATGACATAGCCCTTTCGGATCTGACAAAAACTGGCTGGAACCATCTAGCTCCGAGATGGCAGATGATTCAACTTCCAATAGAACTTGAGCCTCATTATATGTTCCTTGTAATACATCAGCTAAATGACATGCCCACAAGTGTCATGACAGTTCTGAGGCCAACCATAAAAGGCCAAAAAGTGGCCCTTCTCCCAAGTAGTTGGAATAATCTTCCCACGCGTTAGCTTATGAAATTACCCAGCCCATAAAAACTTACCACCCCTTATTTTGGGGCTTCTCTCCTTTTGCCTCTCGCCTTCCGAGATGGCCCACACTTTGTCTCTTTCTCTCAATAAATCTGCTTCTTACCTATCACTTTGCTTCTTGCTGAATTCCTTCTGTGCTGAGACATGAAGTACCTGGACTTCAGTAAATCTTGAGATGAAGTATGTGATTTTCATTAAAAAACAGTGGGTTCAAGGAGTTCCCATTGAGCTCAGTAGAAAAGAACCTGACTCGTGTCCATAAAGATGTGGGTTAGGTCCCTGGCCCTGCTCAGTGCAGTGTTGCTGTGAGCTGCGGTATAGGTTGCAGACATGGCTTGGATCTGGCGTGGCTGTGGCTGTGGCTGTGGCTGTGGTATAAGCTGGCCACTGCAGCTCCAATTTGACCCCCAGCCTGGGAACTTCCACATGTAGCACCTGTGGCCCTAAAAAACAAAACAAACAAAACAGTGCATTCAAGTTCCAGCCTGTGGATTCAAGACCCAATCTGAGTTGTATGATTTCAGCTTTATTTAACCTTTTAAATTATCTCTTTTCCTGTTTCCTCTGAATAACTTATATACTCCTTAAGGGAAGATATGCCATTTTCTTCTCTTGTATTATGCCTATCTTCAAAAGATCTAGCAAGATAACTCTTCAATGAGTGTTTTTAAAAATTCACTTTTAAAATGCATAATTCAAAAACAATTTGTCAGGTGGCTCCGTGGGAGGTTTTAAGAATATACATTAACTGTTGAAAGAACCATATGTTCCGTCAAAACAGGATTCAGACTTTGGAATGGAAGTGATGAGGTTTTGTTACGTTTGTGATAAAATATTGAAAACTAGCTTATTGTGAATCATGCCACTGCAATCACAAGAGCAACAAGGACACCTCTGTTCCCTGTTTCACGTTATCTTGGAGTAAATCTTTTTACTCCAGCCATTGCTATGGCTACTGGCAGTGGCAGGTGAAACTGGACTGTACCTTGTCTTAGCTGCGCTGTGAGGCTGTTGGTTTCTGTCCTTGCTTCTCTGCCACGGCCCTGGGGAGGTGCCTGTGGGAACCTGTCCAGCCATTCTGCTTCGAGGACAAACCCAAGAGAGTGACAGTGTTAACATCTCGATGGGGCAACCTTTGACCAGTGGAGGATGGGAAGCCGGACAAATCATTTGCTCTTTCGTCCCTCAGGCGAAAAGCTCTGACTCACGTTCTACACACTTCTTAGTAGGATCAAGGTCCACTTGCCCACAGTGATAACTGATAATACACTGGTTTATCTTTCTTCTCCCAGTTTCACTCCACCAAGCCCTTACTCATGTGCCTTGGGGTTATTGCCCCCAAACTGCTTTTACCTTGTCATAGGCTCTGCTTTTCTTGGGGGAAAACCCAGGCTAAGACAACTAACCTGACATATCATAGAACAGCTGGTGAAGAGGCCCACCTTCCTTGAAGGGGAGGTTCAGCTTTATCAACTAATTCATCAGTGTTATGTAGAAACATGTGTTTGGGTGAGAGAAATCGACCAAGTTCAAGAGTAGGGAGGGCTTTTAGGATCCCAGGGTATTGGAGAGATCTCTGGAAGGACAACTTCAGTTCTGGTGGAGGAATCCTTCAGCAGCAGATACCAAGGAGGTGGAACTGGTGGAGGGTGGTGGCAGTGAACCAGCAGTCTGAGCCAAAGAGCAGAAAACTTAGGACTACAAAAAACCTTATGTGTTGTTCTTCCTTATTTGAGCTCTGTATTCTCAGCTATCCTTCCCTCTCTCTCTCTTTTTTTTCCTCAACTAAATATAATACATTTTGACATCATTTAAAAGATGTAACTATGTGGATCAAACTGATCATGGAATCAAGGTTCTGGTGTTCAGGGTTGAGGCTGGATGGCTAACAGGTCTTGCAGAATGCTGCTCAAGTAAAGCCAATTCTTTTTTGACTGATAAACCAGTATATGACAATATGACACTCCCGAGGTCAAGGCCAAAGAGTAAAGTGTTTTCTAGGCACTTTAATCCTGGCTGTGTTTCCTGCCTTGACCCGACTGCTGACAGAGCATATCTTCATAAACTAGGGATGTTTTTGTGTCCCTTTTACAGTGGCTGTGATAAGCCCCACACATAGTAGGGTTTAATTTTCAGCTGCAACTTTCTGGGAGTTATGTATAAGGGAGCTTGAACAGAGTCTTAGAAAACAGAGGAATCTTGTCTCTCTTAAGTAACTAGTATTAGGTGGACTGATGTATAAATTTATGACATCAAGAAAAGTCAGCTTTTGTACACCTATAATTGAAATAAAACTCATTAAGTTATAAAAAAGTCAGCTTTTATCTGAAACATGACTTATTTCACATTTAAACAGCTTAAACAGATTGTCATATAAACCATAGGTGGTAGTGAAAATAACGAGAACAACAAATTATCAAGAATCTACATGTGCTGATTCGATACTGTGGCTGGATATTTTCCACCCCATTTATGGTCCTGAGAGCAGTCCTGCAAAGTAAATATTATTCTTTTTGTTTTCCAGTGGAAGAAAACAAACCCCAGATATTCCTCACCCTAGGGCGTACAGCTGGCAAATGGCAGTGCTTGGATTAGAATAACCATTAGTATCATAATCATTAAGACTGCTGGCATTTTTTTATGTACACGCTGATGATCCTATAGTCACTCCCTGATTTACTCATTACACCTACTCTCTATAAAGTGAATTTTGAAGGTTAAGTGACTTCATCAAGGTCACATGAGGGATATATAGCAGTTCTAGAATTGTAATTGGGACTTCCAGGGCTCTCACCATTCCACTAAGTCTCTGAAAACAGATTTCCTGTGTCCTGCCTTATGCTTGTCTCAACTGACATGTTTCTGTCAAGCGTGTGACAGGCTAGTTCCACTTCCCACCCTTTCCCCCAAGGGCCTGACTAGAGCTGCTCTCTTCAAGGAGCTGCTAACATCTCTAGTTTAAGCAATGTGCAAAATAACCCATGCGAATAAAACCTCTCCCTCCAAGGCCTCTCTTACGCACCGTTCATTTTCTGAAATAACAAGACCAAGAGGTGGCCCTGCAGGGTCAACAGATGAAACGTGAGCAACACCAGTGCCTCAGTGAAGCATAGGGCAAGACTGAATGGAAAACAGACACATTTTATGGTAAATCAGTTCCATTTGTAAGATTTCCTCACACTGTATATAAGGAGACACGACAAGCTGGAAAACCAGATTGACGATTGACTAGGATGTTTGCTGTCGTATATTCTTTTCTTTGGACACAGAACATTTGTTTCTTAAATAGTGGGGTTTACAGACCCTCAGGGTTCAAGGTAGGGAGAAAGAATTTCACATGTAGGTATCAGCTTTCTAGGTTTTAGCAAACCTCCCTGACATTTCTGTGTTCAGAGAAGAATTCAAGTACAATACAAAGGAGGGAATCTGCAGTCTCAGTTTTGTTGGCAACAAGGTGTCAGACAGTTTTCTTATTTTGGATTCTTGAAGCACTCAGCTTATCATTTTCACTCACCCCTGAAACTTTCTCACCTAAATAGAAAGCATGTGCGAGAGTTCCTTAAAATAACTGTAAAGTTCCTAAATAGAGAGCAGTACTGAGACATAAGTCTACAGCGCACAGAAATAGTTTTCTTAGGTACGTGCACGTGTAAACTCAAGAGGAAAGTGCATGGATAGAAATGGAATCCATTTTGGAGATCCTGTTGTGGCTCAGTGGGTTAAGAACCCGACTAGTATCAGTGAGGATGCCGCTTGATCCCTGGCCTCACTCTGCGCTGCTGCAAGGTGCAGTGCAAGTCTCAGATGGGGCTCGGATCTGGCCCAGTGTTGCTGTAGCTGTATGTGTAGGCCAGTGGCTACGGCTCCAACTCGACCCCTAGCCTGGGAACTTCCATATGCAGCAGGTGTGGCCCTAAAAAAGGAAAAAAAAAAGAAATGGAATCCATTTTTAAATAATGGTACTATATTGGATAAGCTCCTGACTTCTGTGAACAGTTTATCTGTAACTTGGGGTTATGTCTTTTAAGGAGTTCTGACGTTTTTCTTGCTCCTGAGATTCTTGTGTATTCTATTCTACACAAATGTTAGATCACACTATGTACCGTACCCAAGGAAAAAAGATGAGGAATTTCTGATTATAATCTGCTCCTTTATGAAAACGGTTTTATCCCCCGCTTCTGTGCCTCATATGATTTATGGCTTTTCTGCCTTTTCCTGAAAAGGGACACCAGTGAGTTATCATTATCCTGCAGTCTCTGTTTAGTGACCCTTCCTGGAGAGGGCAATCCGGCTGGCCCTGGCTAGCCTTTGATTTGACAATGTCACTGGAAAAAAATCTCTGCCAGTGATTTAAGTCCAGACTCAAATGTGAAAGCGCAGACCCAGGGGGTTGACCTGATTTTTCAAATCTTCTACGGTGAATTGAAAGGTGGTCTTTCATAGGCTAATTTCTTTTTAAATGATTTTTATTTTTTCCATCAAGCTGGCTAACAGTGTTCTGTCAATTTTCTGCTGTACGGCAAAGTGACGCAGTCACACATACGTATATACATTCTTTTTTCTCACATTATCATGCTCCATCATAAGTGACTAAATATAATTTCCAGTGCTATACTGCAGGATCTCATTGCTTATCTATTCCAAAGGCAATAGCAATAGTTTGAGTCTATTAACCCCAAATTCTGGGTCCATCCCATTCCCTCCCCTAACATAGGCTAATTTCTTCACTTTTTTTCTGGTATCCCAAATAAGGGGAGGGGGTATGGACACTGATCTTGTAAAAGGAACGGTGAGCAGAATGTCTCTGGCACTCTTTCCACCTGCCCAAGAAATCAGAAGAAAGGGAGCTCTGGTATCTGCTGAGGGTCCTACCTAAGGTTCCTACTTCCACTCCTCCTCCTTTTTTAAAAATTAATTTTGTTGGAGTGTAGTTGATTTAGAAAGTAGTGGTAGTTTCAGGTGTACAGTAAAGTAAATCATTTATACATATACATATATCTGTTCCTTTTCAGATTCTTTTCCCATATAGGTTTTTACATAGTATTGAGTAGATTACCCTGGGCTATACAGTAGGTCCTTTTTAGCTACCTATTTTACATATAAAAATAGATATATGTATATGTATGTGTATGTGTGTATATGTCAATCCTTATTTTACAGATAAAGAGACTGAGATTCTGAGTGGTTAAATATCTCAAACATTACATAGCTAGTCAACTCATGGAGTAGGAATTCAGTCCAGGCGGTGTCTCCCTTTCCTGTCCCACTGCGCCAGCAGAAGCGGGGGCTGTCTTTCTGAGGAGATCACTGTCTGCAGCAATTGTTGACATCAAGTCAGGTTGTTTTTCTATTTTTGAATTCAAAGATTTGCATTGTATTAGTAAATGTTTTGTTATGAAATCCTATAAAAAATAGTGCTGTGGACATGTTATTGGGGATTGGTGCCAAGAGAGATTCTTTGTACCTGTCAGCTTTTCATGGCTTTATACATAAATGCCACTCAGAGCAGGTGAAAAAATGTGTGCCTGTAATGGAGGGTTTTGGGAGCCCCAGAATGTACATCTTCCAGGAAGCAGCCTCTGGTAACAGCCTTCATACAAGGGCTTGGCACGGTATGTTATCAT
The DNA here is from genome assembly GCA_004024745.2 of Catagonus wagneri. Lineage (NCBI taxonomy): Eukaryota > Metazoa > Chordata > Mammalia > Artiodactyla > Tayassuidae > Catagonus > Catagonus wagneri. Next base: position 28,439,504 of record PVHT021183696.1, on the reverse strand, counting down.
TGGTGGAAATTAGAAGATACCCTTTTTCCAAACTCCTGAAAAGGGTCATTAAGTCTGTGATGAGAAGACAGCTCTACACCACATTTTCTTTAGTTCTAATTAGAGCACGCTTGTTAAGATTTCTGAAAATCAAATTGTAACCAAGCAGTGTGTCTTCATAAAAGGTGGTGCCTGTTAGGCTGAAGTACTAGCAAGCACGAGAACATAGCAAAGAAAGACAAGGTGTGGGTAGATTTTTTTCCCTTTATTTTCACAATTTCCTTTCGCAGATTGTTCAATAACCTCTACTGGTAACTGAAAACTCAGGAAAGAACATTTAAAAACCCACCTCTTTGTGGCTTTGAAAACAAGTGCTGCTGAATAACTCATTTCTGAATATTTATTTCCAAGGCATGCAGTTTCATCATTTCAGTTTGCCCTAATTTCTCTATTTCTGTAAGTGTTAAGGAGTATCACTGCTTGTGTGGACTTTGCCTGCCCCTTTACCTGCAAGGCACCAAAACAAAATAAATATACCTTGGAAAATCCAGTGAAACGTAGTTTAGAGTTGACGTTTCTATAAATGTTTTTGGTTCTACCAAATGAAAAGTGGATACATGACTCTTTCCCTTCTTTTCTCTCTTCTGTCTTTCCTTTCTTCTTCTTCTGTTTTTTTTTTTTTTTTTGGCTTCACCTGTGCCATGCAGAAGTTCCCAGGCCAGGGAGCGAACCTGCAGCACAGTAATGTCCCGAGCTGCTGCAGTGACAATACCAGATCCTTAATCTGCTAGGCCACCAGGAAACTCCTCCTTTCTTGTTTTTTTTTTTTTACTTTTTATTTATGTCAAAGTTATAAATGTATAAAGAGTCAAATAGTCATGAAAAATATCAATCCACTGTTTCTTCTTTGCCCATATTTTTACCCAAGAGGAAATTATATCCACCTGTTTTGATTTCTAAATTTTGTGTTTACCTTTTCTTCTCTAAATAACGTGCTTGTTCTGCTACCTCTTTATTTTTCAGCTTTATGTGTTATCTATCAGTTTCTCACTGTAGAGGATAAGGATTTAGTTCATTTCTTCCTCTAATTCCCACCTCATTTGTGCACCTTTTCTGTGAACTTGTCTTTCCACGCAGCCATATTGTAATTTTGTTTGGATTAGTACTCAGTATTCACATTGCTATGAGGAATATTCATAGGTTTGCTATGTAGTGAATTATGATGGCCTTTTCCTTCTCGCATATTCTTTTGTTCATACCCCTGTAACCGTCATCCTGGTGTAATAAATAATGTTTGCTCTCACCGTGTGCATGCCCCACTTTGGAAACCGTTTAACATGTCTTTGTTAATTATATGTGTTATTCTAGATATTGTATCTGAGGAAGTTTATTCTAGAGCCTTTTGACCAGCTGGAGTTAGAACTGGTAGTTATCTGTGCCGGTACACAGCTGTCATTCTGGGATCTCTATTTGTATCATCTGGTTGAGTCCCGTCAGCCCTTTCTCTGCATTCTCTGTCTTCCTCTTTCTTGATTCATTCCTTCCTGTTCCTGGGCCTGGGAGCTTCCACGTTCTACTTTATATACTTGCGTAATTATTGATTTTTTTAGTACAGTGACCTATATGTGGAAGAAAAGATTTGAGAACTTCCTGTCTTGGCTCAGCAGAAACAAATCTGACTAGTAACCATGAGGATGCAGGTTCGATCTCTGGCCTCCCTCAGTGGGTTAAGGATCCAGCATTGCCATGAGCTGCGGTGTAGGTTGCAGACGCTTCTTGGATCTGGTGTGGCTGTGGCTGTGGTGTAGGCCAGAGGCTACAGCTCCCATTTGACCCCCAGCCTGGGAACCTCCATATGCCGTGGATGCGGCCCTAAAAAGACAAAAACAAAAATTGACATAGCAAAACACTGACTCTATAAACTTCCAACATATTAGCTTCCTTCTTTAGCCACTGCCTTTTTTCTGTACCACCCCTACCCCTGCTCCCATGTGGCCGAGATGAATAGCTACAAAGAGTTAACAGCCTGAAGAGCTGTACAAAGTCAAGTTTCCTTTGTGAATACAGCCCAGAGCAGCAGGGAGAGATTATTGTGGGCGTCACACCAGCAATGAGGTGGTTTTCTCTCTCCCTATATCCTTTGAAGAGGGCACGTAATCACTGAGCCCAAAGTGTGCTAGTGGAAATCTAGTCTTCCCTACCAGGCCTGGGGGCTTGTCCTATAGACCTTCAGAGAATATCTAGTCAAGCTAAGGGTACCAGTTTCATACCCTTAAAGGCCATTTTTTCAAAAAACGAGGTGCCAGGATTCCTATTAGGTCCTTAGAGATAGTTGGGGCAGATTAAATTGCCTCAAACCATAAACTAATATTTATAATAAAGCTCTTGTGCCCAAGAATCTCTCTTTCTTTTTAAATTACATTTTAATTCTTATGAAAATAATTAAATACATATTTTTATTTTTTTGCGTTTTAGGGCCGCACCCACAGCATTGTGGGAGTTCCCAGGCTAGGGGGGTTGAATCAGAGCTACAACTGTTTGCCTACGCCGCAGGCACAGCCACACTGGATTCAAGCTGCATCTGAGACCTACACCACAGCTTGTAAAAACGCTGGATTCTTAACCCATGATTGAGACCAGGGATGGAACCCGCATCCTCATGGATATTAGCGAAGTTTTTAACTCACTGCCACAACGGGAACTCCAGATGTTATCTAATTATTTCCACTATAGGATATTACGATTTGCTATCTTTTGTTTCATTCAGCCCTCCTCAACTCACTCTTCCATTTCTTGCCACTCCTGATATATTTAAGTCATGATTATGGGTTAAGTCAGCATCCAGTGTTACCACCATACTGTTTTGAGAGATGAGTCATGAAGCGATAGGCTACAGGTTTTTCTGAACGGGTCTTTTGCATTCCTGCACATCTCATGAGCAGAGGCACTGAGAGCTTTTGTTTGAGATGATCATTTCAAGGATGTAGGAAGAGTGGACAGCCTGGAAGATAGCACTAGCATCTCCCTCGAGCACAGGGGACAGGTTTGTTTACTGTCTGCTATGATGATGTCTTTTCTGGAGAAAAGGTCATATATGTTTGCTTTCAGCCCATTATAAGACTGGGATTCCCCAAAGTCAGAGTTTCTCAGTTGTGATAGAAGCACACTGCATTGCATCATTCGCTCGGGCCACTCTTTGTCACTCCCTTGGAGCTTTAACGGCAAGGGGACCAGACTGACCAGGAAGCTCATGCTGTTCTGTGAGTAATAAAATTCTTTGCCTCTGAGCCATGAGTCTTGTGTGTTGTTGGCGTCCTTGAAACTGGTATGTGATTTGTTAGCTTGCAAGTAGAGGAGAGGCTCTGGCTTCATTGTCTTCCTTACAGTTTTTAGAAATTTCTCAGACTTAATACATGCTTTTTTTTTAAAAAAAATTGCTTAATGAATTTTATTATATTTGTAGTTGTGCAACAGTCATCACAACCAAATTTTATAGCATTTCCATCCCAAACCCTTAGTGCATCCCCACCCCCCAACCTGTCTCATTTGGAAACCATAAGTTTTTCAAAGTCTGTGAGTCAGCATCTGTTCTGCAAAGAAGTTCATTGTGTCCTTTCTTTAGATTCCACATGTAAGTGATAGCATTTGCTGTTGGTGTCTCATTGTCTGACTGACTTCACTTAGCGTTATAGTTTCTAGTTCTGTGTTGCTGCAAATGCCATTATTTCTTTCCTTTTAATGGCTGAGTAATAGTCCATTGTTTATGTGTACCACATCTTCTTTATCCACTCCTCTGTTAATGGACATTTAGGTTGTTTCCATGTCTTGGCTATTGTATAGAGTACTGCAATGAACATTGGAGTACATGTGTCTTTTCAAGTCATGGTTTTCTCTGGATAGATGCCCAGGAGTGGGATTGCTGGATCAAATGGTAATTCTATTTTTAGTTTTCTAAGGAATCTCCATACTGTTTTCCACAGTGGTTGTACCAGTTTACATTCCCACCAACAGTGTAATAGGGTTCCTATTTCTCCACACCCTCCAGCACTTATTGTTTGTAGACTTTTTGATGATGGCCATTCTGGCCGGTGTAAGGTGGTACCTCATGGTGGTTTTGATTTTCATTTCTCTAGTAATTAGTGATATTGAACATCTTTTCATGTGTTTTTTGGACATCTGTATGTCTTCTTTGGGGAATTGTCTGCCTAGATCTTCTGCCCATTTTTTGATGAGGTTGCTTGTTTTTTTGGTATTGAGCTGTCTGTAAATTTTAGAGATTAATCCCTTGTCAATAGCTTCATTTGCAAATATTTTCTTCCATTCTGTGGGTTGTCTTTTCGTTTTGTTTAGGGTTTCCTTTGAATGCATGCTTTGGTTTTTGTTTTTTCTTTGCTAAGTTTGAAAAGCCTGCTGAGGTTTACTGAGGAAAGCACAGCCTGATTTCCATGTCATGTATCTTTCCTGTCAAAGGTATATGACCTGGTCCTGAGACATACTGTGAGCGTCACCCTAGAGATTGTGACACCTGTACTCTTTCAAAATTGATAAGGACTGCAAAGACTCAGAAATTCTGTTTTAAGTTGAAAGGATCTGAAGAAACTTATATGAATTAAATTAAGTACATATTCCTTGGCACAACCCTGAATTGGAAAGAAAAAAGAGGCAGTTTTGGACAGTTGGCAAAATTTGAATGGGTGAGTGTTCCTGTTTGGGGGAAATTTACACTAGATTATTTATGGGTGATAGGAAGTCATGTCTGAAGCTTTCTTTCTTTCTTTTTTTATTTTTTATTTTATGGCCGCGCCCATGGTATATGGAAGTTTCTGGGCCAGAGACTGTATCTGAGCCACAGTTGTGACCTGTACTGCAGCTGTGGCAACACTGGATCCTTAACCCACTGCCCAGGGCTGGGGGTCAAATTTGTGGCTCTGCAGTGATCCAATCCACTGTAGTTGGGTTCTTAACCCACTGTGCCACAGAAGGAACTCCTGAAGCTTTTTTAAAAAGATAAATGGTAATGAGTACATTACCTCCCCCTAACACACACACACACACGCACACACGCACGCACGCACACACACACACACACACCCATGCATACACATTTAGAAAGAGTGAGACAGAGTTGGCAATCATGAATATTCAGTAAAATGTTAACATTTGGTAAATCTGTGTAAAAGAAACACAGGAGGTCTTTGATGTGATCTGGAAATTTTAACGAAGGTTATTTAAAAATAAGTTAGATTGGGGACACTAAAATGTTGGTTTGAAGTTCTGCTCTCATGCAAAGCTCTTCTAGTGTCAGGCTTCATTGTGGAGCCATCATGCAGGAGCTGTCTGTCTGCTTGGGACCCCTGCCTGTCCGTATTTATAGAGCTTGAGAGTTTCCCGAGAGGACTTCTTCACTATCTTGTATGACGTAGTGCGAGCCTGACAGTCAGCTCTCTCAGGGCCCAGTGTGGGAAGGGGAACCAGAGATCTCCTTTCAGAAAGTAGGCTCATGGACGTCTCTGTTATCTGTGGGGAACTGCTTATCTTCTGCGCTCTGTAGTCACCTACATTCCTGGACAGACGGAGGGAACTAAAATGTCTGTTAACTCTTTATGCAGACTTTTAACAAATTCTACTCTTTGAAGCCCTACTTGCAAACCCAACACCTTTGGAAGCCTCCGGTTCCTCTATTGTTGGAAGTGTTCTGGGTTTCTGCAGCTTGACTCCCCTTGCTTCTAACTGGCTTTCTTCTGCTTCAGGTACTTAGGCAGAGCAGAGAAAGCTGAAACCTAGGTCATTTACCACTAGGTTATCAGCTTTCCATCTTCCACTACTTTGTGGACAAGAATTGTCTATCATTACCCCTCCTCCTCTCTCTGTTTTTGTGTGATTATGCCCTTTAAAAAAGAATTTTTGTTATTTTAGTGGGGTTTCAGGAAGGAGCAAAAAGAAAAATTTTTTGGGTTCAAAAATTTTGGTCCAGAGAATTCCTGTCGTGGCTCAGTGGAAACAAATCTGACTGGTATCCATGAGGATGCAGGTTCTATCCCTGACCTTGCTTAGTGGGTTAAGGATCTGGCGTTGCCATGAGCTGTGGTGTAGGTCACAGACACAGCTCCTATTCAGCATTGCTCTGGCTGTGGTTGTGGTGTAGGCCAGCAGCTACAGCTCCAATTAGAACCCTAGCCTGGGAACGTCCATATGCCATGGGTTTGGCCCTAAAAAGAGAAAAAAAATTTTTTTGGTTCAAAAATGTCTGCTTCAGGAGTTCCTCTTATGGCTCAATGCTAACTAGTATACATGAGGATGTGGATTTGATCCCTGGCCTTGCGCGGTGGGTTAAGGATCCAGTCTTGCCGTGAGAGCTGTGGTGTAGGTCACAGATGTGGCTCAAATCTGGTGTTGCTGTGGCTGTGGGGCAGGCTGGCAGATACGGCTCTGTTTCGACCCTTAGCCTGGGAACTTCCATATGCCACAAGTGTGGCCCTAAAAAGAAAAAAAAAAGAAAAAAAAGCTGCTGAGAATAACAGGAAGAACTTTTATTACCCGAGGGTTATTTTTCTTTTTCCAGTTGAAGACTAATTTCCTATAAGTGAAGGAATGGATATACTGTGCCATCATTTGGTGTAGACACTAGGTCAATACTGAAATACCATTATATATTAGGAAAGGAAAATAAAAAGATTTCTTTTTAAAGTAAAAAGGAAGGAATTATTTCTTGGATACTGTTTTTTTTTTTTCTCCCCTCAAACTGAACTTTTTAAATGTTGTGTTCTTTCATTCTTGGATTGCTTTTTCTTCATATCCAACTAATGTTCAGCTAAAATAGACAGAGGAAAAATAGTCTGCCTTTAGATTATTTTCACATTCCGTAAGTATTTATAGCATGGTAAAACTCTCATTTTGTTTCAGTAGTGTGAATGGAAAGTGCCTCCTCATTTTTCTGTTATAATTTCTCTGGAGTGTGAATATTAGAGAAACTGTTGACATATCTAGAAAGTGTTTTTAAACATATATTCAACCTCTGAGAAAAATATCATTAAGTCTGTCGTTCCTAAACTGTGCACTGTGGCAGTCCAGGGGGGCCCACAGGGCCTACATGAGATATTTAAGAATTTTGGGGGAGGGAGTTCCTGTCCTGGCTCAGCGGAAACAAATCCGACTAGTATCCATGAGGATATGGGTTTGATCCCTGGCCTTGCTCAGCGGGTTAAGGGTACAGCATTGCTGTGAGTTGTGGTGTAGGTTGAAGACTCGGCTCGGGTCTGACATTGCTGTGACTGTGGCACGTTTGACCCCTAGCCTGGGAACTTCCATATGCTGCAGGCGTGGCACACACACAAAAAAAAAAAACGCAAAGAAAAAAAAAAAATTGGGGGGGCACACAGCAACATTGGCCATCATATGACCTACTAGCTCAAGGCAGCTTGCTTTCAACTTTAGATTATGCTATATTGATTTTGCTACATATCTCTGTGAAGATGGGTGTTTGGTGGTTCCTGTGATGAAAAGAAGATAGTACCTGATAGTCAGGTGGAACAGGAAACGAGGGTGCCAGTTTCTAATCTGATTCTGAAGTTTGTGTGGACGGTGTTTATATTAGGGTTCTCCAGAGAAACAGAACTATTAGTATGTCCGCATATATCTGTTGATAAAAAGAAATGGATTTAGTATGAGGGATTGGCTCATGTAACTAAGCAGGCTGAGAAGTCCCATGGTTTGCCTCTCTGGAAGCTGGAGACCCAGGAAAGTCAGTGGTGCGGGTTCTAGTCCAACCCCAGAGGCCTGAGAGCCAGGACATCAACACTGTTAAGTCCCAGTTTGAGTCCAAAGGTCCAAGAACTAGGGGCACTGATGTCTGAGGGCAGGAGGAGATGGATGGCCCCCTCAAGCAGGCCCTCCCCTCTACCTTTTTGTTGCTCTAGTCCCTCAGCGGATTGGATGATGCCCACACACGGGAGAAGGTGATCTGCCTTCCTCACTCCAGCGATTCCAATGTGAAGAGAAACACCCTCCCGACACCCAGAAATAATATTTTGCCAACTCTCTGGGCCTCCCTTAGCCCAGATGCCTCATAAAATCAACCATTATAGTGCCTGACAGGTGCATGTACCTCACTGGTAAGTGCAGATGTGTCTGAAGTCATTTGACAATCTTTTTCTTAAGGGATGGAGACTAATCTCTCTTCTCTTGAATATGGGCTGGACATAGTAACCAGCTTCTGAAAAATAGAATATGGCATTAGTGACGGTGTGTGACTTCCACATCTGTGTTATAAAAGGCATCGCATCCTCCTCCTTGCTGTTCCCTTGGATCCCTTTGAGGAAAGTCAGCTACCAGGTTGTGAAGACACTCAGGCGGCCTACAGGGAAGCGCACATTCTCAGAGGAACCGCGCCTGTTGGCCCAGCAGCCAACAGGGAACTGAGGCCACCTGCCACTCGTCACGTGAATGACCTCTGTTGGCAATGGGTCCTCTAGCCCCAGTGAGACCTACGGGGGCTGCAGCCACAGCTCACATCCTGACTGCAACCTCAGGAGGGATCTTAAGCCACAGCCACCCAGCTAAGCCCCTCCAGGATTCCTGACCCCACAGAAATGATTAGATAATCAATAACTGTTGTTTAAGCCTAAACTAAACTTGGGGGGTAGTTTGTTAGGTAGCAGTAGATAACAGAGTAAGTGTGAAATCGTGAAATAAAATATTTTTTCTTTATGTGTTTACTTTTTTCAAACAGGTATTAAGTTATTGGAACCTAAATACCTCCTCAGTTGTTAAACTTAACTTAGTAAACAAACATTGGGTTTTTTTCCTTTTTTTTCTTTTTCTTTTTTTTCTTGTCCTGGGACATGATGGAAAAGTTACTGAGACACTAAGGTGCTGTGTACTGTCAAAGTCTGGAAAGCTCATCAGTAAGTTAAAGATAGTTGATAACATTTTTCCTTTATTTAGGCAGATACCTTTCCACGTTCTTTTTGAATGGAAAAATTTATTACTTGTGATTTTTTTTTTCTTATTATGTCAATGGAGCCATGAAAATGGAAAAAAAATTACATGTAGAATTATCTATCTACATGTAATTTTTATCTATCTACATGTAATTTTTATCTATCTACATGTAATTATCTATCTAGGAAAGTGATTTGGGAGTAAATTGGTTAGTCTTAAGTAAACATGAATGAAATTTTTGGCTTATAGATATCACACTTATAGGGGATAATATAAAATTTGAGAATAAATTAACTTGTACATGCAATGAAAAGTGGAAATATCTTCTTATGGACTTAGCCCTATGTGCCTTCAATGCGCGTCTATTTATTGGAAATAAGAAGAGATAAAGCTCCCCCTAGTGGTAGCTGTTGATATGATTTAGAAAAGAATTATAACAAGTTTCTTTACCTTGGGCTAGTGTTTTAAAGATATTTAACCTGTTTTTTTTTTAACGTCATATACTATTAAACCCTTAAAAATAACTTTGGATTTTAAGTGTTTTTTTTCTTTTTCTTTTTTGTCTTTTTAGGGCCCCACTCGTGGCATAGGGAGGTTCCCAGGCTAGGGGTCAAATTGGAGCTGTAGCTGCCTAAACCATAGCCGCAGCAACTTCGGATCCGAGCCATGTCTGAGACCTACATCACAGCTCACAGTAAAGCTTAACCCACTGAGTGAGGCCGGGGATCGAACCTACGTCCTCATGAATACTAGTCAGATTCGTTTTCTGCTGAGTCATGATGGGAACTCTGGATTTAAAATTTTTTGAATGCAAGGACAAGGCAAGACATATGCCTTTTTAGCAAATTGAGCAGCATTGGGTAACTTTATTTCGTATAGGAAAACACAATCTTTTCATGTAATTACGTTAAAAAAATAAACTCAATGAAGTATAAAGTTTTCTCAAGGCAGAATGAGTCATTACTGTTAGCAACTTACAAGCATATGGTGCCCCTCTCATTATGAATTATATCAGTTATAATGTAGCATCTTCCAACTTTCTTGTCCCTGCAGTTAACAAATATTTAAAACACAGACTTTGTGCTAAGCACTTAACTGTGTAGAGGGGTTTGGAAAGAGGTAGGCAGAGATTCAAAAAAACCGAACATGTGTACGGTGGATCTGCAGATGATGGCGGAAGTAGGTTCTGTGAGAAACCACGTGAAAAACCTCACCTGGGTCTGAGGGAACAGACGAAATGTATACAGATTGTGAGTTGAGCTGAACTGCTAACGCTGATTTACCCCGGCCACTCACAAAATGAAGGTTTTGATAAAGTGTTGCTTGAACTAAGAATCCATTGCCCTCACAAGAGACTAATAACCATGCTTCGTGAATTTGCTAATTACTCTACTAATTATACTTGAAATGGGAATATCTATTTTATTTGTCTCTGAGAATTGTGACATTATCATCTCTCAGAATAATGAGTCATTTTTTTCACTAGGAAGACTTCTGCAAGTATTTATTTAACCTTATCTTCAGAATTGCCACCCATCTATTTTTCACAGGTGATTAATAATTTGTGCCTTTTGAGCAGAGGAGGACTGATTTAATGCACAATACAATTAACAAAGAAACCTAATCTTAAAAATGCAAAATTATCTCAACTTACATTTATTTAATGTAAATTAATGTGAATTAAAAATAATTAATTTAGGGAGTTCCTGTCGTGGTGCAGTGGTTAAGGAATCTGACTCGGAACCATGAGGTTGTGGGTTCGATCCCTGAGCTTGCTCAGTGAGTTAACTATCCGGCGTTGCCATGAGCTATGGTATAGGTCGCAGATGCAGCTCGAATCTGGCGTTGCTGTGGCTGTGGCATAGGTTGGCAGCTGTAGCTCCAATTCAACCCCTAGCCTGAGAACCTTCATATACTGCGGCTACGGCCCTAAAAAAAGCAAAAAAAAAAAAAATTAATTTACACTGGATAAGTATGGTTCAGTTGGTAGACATTCATGGAATTTTAGGGCCCAACAGCATATCATTTAGAATTCTAGTTCAGCTTTGCGGATGTCTATACCAGCCTACAATGGACTGGAGCTATATGGTACCCCTTTTCCTGTTTCCAGAGATATATTCACCTACAGAAAAGTCAGTGGAGAAACACAGGAAGCTGGTAGACTGGGAATAAACATCTCTAATGAATACCAGTTTTTTTTTTTTTAACTCAATTGATCAGGGAGAAGCCTTAAAAGACTTTGTATTAGCTTTACTCCTCTAATAAAAAACGAAGTGAATTTTAAACATGCAGCAACTAATTTGACACTTATCTGTTCCTAGTTATTTGTTATAATCACAAGTCAGAATTCAAAATTCCTTAAAGTAGGTAGATTGCAATTGCAGCAAATGAGGAATAGCTTTGTTCGGGGCAACGTGGACACTGTTAGATTATAGCTAAATCAAGTTTACATTCTATGTGTACTTTTGTTTGCAAGTGGAGAAATCCAAGCAGCCTTATGTATTTAAACAAAAATCCGCTTTATTAGCCTGTGTGACTGGAGTAGGGAGGACCTGGCACCAGGTACAAGTAGGTCGAAGGGGAAGCAAAATGATTATTGCCTTCTTCCTCTCTGCACTCACACCCCGGCTCTCTCTGTGTCGATGCATTGGCCTGGTTTGGTTAGAGTGGGCAACCCCCGGGAGAGACCCCCAGGACATACCGAGGTCCTTGCTATTCCCACAGATCATCAAACAGAAGTGCCAATCCAAACGCTTGTTAGAAATGCAAGCCCTCAGGTGTGGAGAAAGAGGATCCCTATTACACTGCTGGTGGGAATGCAAATTGGTGCAACCACTGTGGAAAACAGTATGGAGATTCCTCAGAAAACTCAAAATAGAATTACTATTTGATCCAGCAATCCCACTCCTGGGCATCCATCCAGAGGAAACCATGACTTGAAAAGACACACGTACTCCAGTGTTCATTGCAGCACTCTATGCAATAGCCAGGTCATGGAAACAACCTAAATGCCCGTGGACAGAGGAGTGGATAGGGAAGATCTGGTACATACACACAATGGAATATTATTCAGCCATTAAAAGGAACGAATTACCAACATTTATAGCAACATGAATGGACCTAGAAATTATCATGCGAAGTGAAACCAGTCAGACAATTAGACAGCAACACCCAATGCTACCGCTTACATGTGGAAACTAAAAAGACACAATGAACCTCTTTGCAGAACAGACAATGACTCACAGACTTTGGAAAACCTTAGTTTTTCAAATAAGACAATCTGAGGGGTGGGGAGATGCACTGTGGGTTTGGGACACAAAAATCTATCAAATTGACCTGTGATGATTTTTGTACACCTATTGCGGGGAGCCACTCATGACCTGAGGGCTGCCAGCACGTAACAGGGACGAAAGTCTTTGACTGCTGCCGCCAGGCTCTGAGGTTGATCAGTTAAAGACAGTCACTCCTTCAGAACGTTTATGGCAGGAGGTCTTGGGCTGCAGATAAGAAACCTGGGAGGTGGGACCCTGGTCGAAACTATTTCCAGACCTCCGGCCACAAATGCCTTTAGAAACAATCACTGTTGGTTAATGTTGTACCAGGCATTTAGGACTTAGAGAATTGCCTTTAGCAAAACAATGTATATGATTGATCATGTCATGATGATTTACAGACTCTGGTGAAAATGCTCAAAAACCAAGCTGGGAATAAACTCGGGGTCCACTCTGAGCCTAGCGTCTTGCGGACTTAGAATGTATCCCTCTCAGCCCCACTTTTTGTGTCTTCTTTCTTTTCTTAGTCCTGCAGCACAGGTTTTGGGACCTGCTCGTTGTTGGCTGGCTCCGACACCTATAATTGAAATAAAATCCATTCAGGGAAAAAAAAAGTAAAAAAAAAAAAAGAAATGCAAACCCTCAGGCCACCTCACATCTACTGAACCAGAATCTTCATAGTAAAGGATTCATAGTTAAGGCGTGGGCACATTAAAGTTTGAGAGTATCTGTATTGGACCACCGTCGTTAGGAAAAGGGGCTTAATCATTGGCCGGGCTGGCAGCTCATTGGCGATAAAATGAATATGGGGGTGTGGGAGGGCAACAGGCAACACTGTCAGAATCACTTGATTGGCATGAGAGAATCCAGAAGTTAGGAATGGGCAGCGAAAAACAGTGCGTTAGCGCTGTAATTCCTGAGTGATGGTTTTGGTCAGAAGAAGGGAATGGCCTCAGCTCAATCTTAGTTTTGAGAAAATATCGAGAACAAATTTGGGACTTCTGAGGTCATTTCTAATGGAAAGAAGCTGAAAAGCACCGTGTATATTTTATTTATTTATTTTTCATAATTCAGTGAATTTTATTATATGTGTAATTGTACAACCATCTTTACAACCTAATTTTAGAACATTTCCATCTGTGTATATATGTTAGATTATACACATCTGGTATAACAGGACCTTTTTTCGGAGATAAACTTGTGAGTTTCAGAGTGAAATCAAAGTGCACCAAACTTTCTAACGTTATCTGCCTGAGAAAATTGTTTGATTTCTCTAATGGACTTTTGTCATCATCATTCCCTCATAGTAGAGGATTCTATGGAGAATTCCCTACTTTATGGAACCTGCTGGGAGGTGGAACCTACCCGCTGCCATCTGAGGAAAATGGCAGTTACATGCTTTCCGAACTTCCTGTAGCATGTGGCGTAGGCTCTGTGAATCGGATTGTTTCTATCCCAGACACTGAATCAGGAGCTACTGACCCATCGAAACGTGGGACTAGAGGGAATGTTCTCTTAGCCTTGATAGTGGTTGCGATAAAGTGAAATTCTCCAGACTATGGTAGCAGCAACACAAACTAGTCGAGGCAGTAGCAGTGATGTCTTTAAGACAGGGCTGTAGTTTTTACCTGTTGGTTCTTTGTGTGCAGCTCTGAGCTTTGTATGCAGCCTTCTTGGAAATTCAATAATTGCTGCTGAAATGAGCCAGAATCAGTATCTCACCTGTACCCAGACTCGGCTCTGTGGGCTTGTGATCTGTGTAGTTCCACAGAGCTTTGCCACACCGTACGGGTCCTGCACTTGGCTTAATGCTCAGCTGTCACAGTTTTGAAATTCCTAATCATGTTCACAAGGAGACCCGTGTTTTTATTTCATCCTGGGCCCCGCAAGTTGTGTAGCTGGTCCCGCTGTACCTAACAATGCTGATTGCTAATATTTCTTTTTCAAAAACACAAGTTAGTGAGACCAGGATGCCTGGACTACTTGAGAAGATATCAGGAACAAAGAGAGGTGTTCCTGCCTATTTTTTTGACAGTTGTCATCTTCCCTTGTGCTATAGTTCCTTGTGAATCCGTATTATTTCTTCTATTACATTGGGAATTTCTGAGAGTCCAAACTGTTCCTGCAGCATCTTATTCTTCTTATTCTTCTCTATCTCCTATCTATCTATCTATCTATCTATCTATCTATCTATCTATCTATCTATCTTTTATCTGTATGTCTACTTACACTTGAGCAACACATTTTAAACTATGCAACCTCATTTGATCCTCATCTAAGCCCTGTAGGCGCTATTGTTGTTATTATTGCTTTATATTTATTATTGCCGAAGGACTGTGGCTCAGGTAGGTCGTTTGTCCAAGTTCACCCCTTCCATTATAATGAATTTAGGGTTAAAACTCAGGGTGCTGTGCCTAAGTCCTATTTCCCTAGACTTTATACTTCCTAAGTGTGCTTCTGTAAGCATCTCAGAAATGAGAACTTCCATTGCACAGATGAAGATGTTTTAGAAATTTCGGCAGACTGCTCACAGTATAGACATAGTAATTAATAGACTCAAAGTTTGATTTAAGCCTGACTCCATGGAATTTTCTAAAGTGGTAGAAAAAAAAAAGAATTGAAGTACATGTACAAGGAAACCATTGTAGTTTACATTCCTAGAGATTTTTGAAAATGGTATATTTATACTCGCAAATTTTCTTAAGATAGGAGGAAGATCTGGAGGATACCACCTGCTTCTTATCTCTGCAGTGTCATTTATTTTGAAAATATTTCTTCATGTGCATTCTGGCTGCCACAAAATATCTACAAACATAGTTAAAATAGTTTCAGATAGTCTGATAATACAGATGTTTTTGAAAACATAACCAGCAGGTACTCTCAGTATCTTGAGAGTTCATGGCAACAAAAATAATTAAGAGTTATATACGCAAGTCAGGTTGCTCAAGTATTTCAACAAATGTTTGATTATCTCATTAGCTGTAGAATAAATATTTCCAGGTAATGACCGAGAAAATTTCTATTTGGAAAAACAGTAGTTTTTTTTTTTTTTTTGGTAAGAAAGTGAGATTTATATTGGAAAGTAACACACTGATAAAATGTCAATTTTCTGAAATTTAATATAATTTGAAACTTGCTATGTAACGTTTTTATACAGTATGACTTGGAACTCACTTAACCTATATTTGGATATAGAAAATTGAATAATTTCAAAGTTCCTTCACAGAAACATGTGTTTTTTTTTCTTTTCCCTGTTATGACATTCTCTAATCTTTTGAAATGAAATAATTTTGTATTGTTAAAAAATGTGATCTCTGGAGTTCCTTGGTGGTATAGTGTGTTAAGGACCCAGTGCTGTCACTGCTGTGGCTTGGGTTGCAGCTGTGGTGCAGGTTCCCTGGCCTGGGAATTTCCATATGCCGCTGGTGCAGCCAAAAAAAATGTGATCTCTGTTTTAAGAAATGCCATCACTTTTTAAACTAATAATTTATTTGCTGTTATTACTATGGAGCAATCTAGCAAAGACTTTGGGATAGTACGCAACACTTGCTCACAAATTAACAACACCCTCCATTACAAAAGGAAGGGAGTTCCTGCTGTATAGCACTGGGAACTATGTCTAGTCACTTATGATGGCGCATGATAATGTGAGAAAAAAGAATGTATACATGTATGTGTAACTGGGTCACCTTGCTGTACAGTAGAAAATTGACAGAACACTGTAAACCAGCTGTAAAGGAAAAAATAAAAATCATTATGAAAAACAACAACAACAACAACAAAAAAAAACAAAAGGAGGGGAGTGATTGTTTCACTTGGCTACAAAATCAGGAGATGGAAAACCTCCTGTGACCAGAGGAATTTACTCATCCCTGATCTGGTCTCTCCTCTTCCTCCTGGAAAGGGATATTGGTTAAGGTAGCAGACGAGTCAGAACTCTGAGCTGTGTAGCTTCCAGCTGAGGCCAGCATGGATTCATAGACTCATCTCTTCTGTGACCTTTGATTAGGGTGTGTGACCTTCACAGTCTTCAGGGCTCCACACTCAGAAGGGCCTTGTGTTTGTGCTTGTTTCAGTGCCATACTTTTGTTGTCTAGAAATTCTGAGCCATCTTTGGACAAGGAGCCCTGCTTTTCATTTTGCACTGGGCCCTGCCCTATCTAGCCACAGACCATGGCTGGTCCTGCCCCTGAAGCTGCTAAACCCGTTTAACATCCTCTTCCAGACTGTCAACACCCCAAGCCACTCCCACTTTTCACTCTGAGCCCAGGTTTTTCTTCCTGCTTCATCAAGTGTGAACCACCTCACTTTCAACATGTGTCTAAAAAGTTACCTGCGTCTTTACCTCTTACACTTTTTCCTGGTAAAAGGCAATCCTTTCATCCAGACAATGGAAGCCTCATCTTCTCCAGAATCAGCTCTGTCTATTGCTGCCCTCTTCTAGGTCTTCAATCTTCCCTCCTTCTCCTAAACATATGAACCCATGCTTTATGGGCAGCCTGATTGCTGAGAGGTGGTGAAGTGGCTTAATCCCAGGCCACTTCCACAGTAGCCACCTGCCTCGGCAGAAACAAATCATTATTGGGCCAGAAGATGTGGACGCAAAAGATGTGAATCCTTGGCGCTGATTCAAAGTGTTGACTCTGGAACCCAGTGGCACTTCTTCATTCCATCTCTGCTACTCACTGGTTGTGTGGCCTTGAGCAAGATACTTAGCCACTCTGTGCCTCTGTTTTCTTATGCAAAATGAGTATAAAAATAGCATGTGCTTTGTGGGGTTGTTAGGAAAATAACATTCAGTGCATCTGAAACAGTTCACATAGCAGGCTCTATCTGAGTTTTCCCGTTGATTCTTCCCTCTTCTTTCAGTTCCAGTCCCTCTCTCTTACTCCTTTCTTCACATCAGAAAATGGTGTGTAAGGGAAAACAGAATACTGTTCTGCTTGTCAGAAAAATTATTAGACATTTGGAAATAAGCGGGAGAGGCAGGCATTGTATCCTTTCAATATCAGATTTATGCTCAGCTGTGGTCTTTAGTTGTCAAATCTGGAAAAACAGGAGACTTTCCATTCAGTTATCCTGAACTCTCCACTTACAAGTTATTACTAAATAAAAACGAAAGCATTCTGCTGTGTACGCTGCCAACTACATGCTTAATGTATCACTCTATAGCATCTTCTCCAGAGGGGTGTTTGGGCGTTGCTTTAAGTATGCATCATCAAAGGGTTCGCGTTAACCACCCCCGCACACACACCATCTCCCTCCAGGAAGAGACTCTGAAGGTAATAAATTCTTAGACTCAAAAACTGAAAATGTCAGCAAATTCCTGTTCTTTCACCAAATAGAGTCCAGTTAAAGTAGAACTTAATATATATGTGTATATATATATATGTATATAAATATATATTTTGTGTGTATGTGTGTGTGTGTGTGTGTGTGAGAAATATCTTGTTCCTTGAGTGAAGTCTTCCAAAAACATTATCTGCTACAGTTAAGTGTCATCAAAATCAAAACAGTGGACCAAGCCAGAAAACTCAGATATATCTAAATTCTACATCTGTGTGTGCCATCCCTTCACCGTCCATTCTATCATCCACATTCTAATTGTTCATACCTCCCCTTTCTCCTAATTCCGGTTTAGGAACCTTCCTATCTCAGTGGCTGTCAACCTTTGAATCTCTCTGAACTTTGGAAACATACATATACCCTGTTTTCCAGGGTCATCCCAGGACAACTGAACTGGAACCTCTGGGCATGAGGCCCAATATCAGTATTTTTAACAAGTTCCCAGCTTGTTTGGCTGCTCATCCAGAGTTGAGGGTTGCTGATTTTCCTGGACAAGGTAGTAACCACCTGGCAGTTCTCACTGAGTCTTCTCACCCTCCTCAAATAGATTCCATACTGACCCACAGTGATCCTCTGACGGAAAAATAAAATCAGACCCCGCTCTGCTTAAATGCCTTGGCTCCCTTCTAAAAAGAGTCACACCTAAACTCCTTGGGTTGGCAAACAATCCAAAATTCCACCAAAGCCTTCCTGTCCATTTTCTACCTCATTCTCCATCCCATCAGTAGACTGAATACTCTTACATCAGTATTCTCACAGTTGTGTGTTCCCTCTGTGGTGCAGCAGGTTAAGGATTGGTGTTACCTCTGTGGGCTGTGGATTCCATCCCCAGCCTGGCACAGTGAGTTAAAGATTCAGTGTGGCTGCAGCTGTGGCTTGGATTTGATCCCTGGCTCAGGAAATTTCATATGCTGTGGGTGCAGCCAAAAAAAAAAAAAAAAGTGCTTACCGGTTTTCTCAGCATCGAGTAGTCAAGATTCTGGCCTTTTTAATTTTGTTTCCTCTGCTCCACATGTCTAGAGGGTTGGTTCTCATTTTATGGGTTTTGCCCTCAATAAATGCTTCTCTTATTCCATTAGAATTTTAAGGCACTCTGCCACACATGCTATCTAAACTATACACATATTTCCGAATGTCACTTATAGTATACAACCATGCAAACACTGGTGTGAACGTAATAGGAATGCTCATGTTTAAATGCCTCATACATGATTTGCTGCTCCTTAAGAACTCATATGCGTCCCTAAGTTACTTAGCACATAATCGATTGTAAAGCAAAGTGTGCTGAATAATAAATGTGACATTATGTGAGAAACAGCGTGAGAGAAGATAATCACGGGGATGGGAAGAATGATAATGAGTATCTAAAAACCTCTGATTCGCTCTTCTTCTGGTTCCTGTTCTAAGTTAGCCTGAAACCCAGCAAGCCAAGCAGCCCCTTAAAGGATGCTTTGACACCAGCTCAGGGGAATGGTAAATATAGAGGTGGGTTCAAGATAATATAGTGCTAGTATCTTCTCCCTCCTGCTCCAACTTCTCCTCCGGGATGATGTCACATTCATTCAACTAATGATGACCATGTCGTCCACATGTCCATCATAGTTCCACTTTACACCTATTTCCTGATACTGTTACTAAAAGTGCCCCCTTTTATTCTCAAAAGTGTCCTCATTTGGTTGACAAAGTATATATACCCTCTAGTTCAAATTGAACTAGACAGTTGAAAAATACGTTTCCTATATCAACAAACTTGTGATGTCAGTGGCTACAAATGTAAATATTGTGAATACACACACATTAACCTTCCATCTAAAATAGAAAATGAATAGTTTTTGTGTAAGTGGAATGTTCTTTTCCTTTTTCTGCTTTTTCATGGTGGCAGTGATGGTGATGAACATATTATCAGAAGGAAATTTGATGAATCAGAAATTCCTTTTATTTTTTCAATTTCTCATTTTAATACTAGTGTTTTAAAATTAGTAATGTTATGGCTATGCCTGTTGAATGTTTTGATTTATATTTATTATATTTTATATTTTATTCATAGCTAGGAGTTGTCCTGTGTTGCAGTGGGTTAAGGATCCAGTGTTGTCACTGCAGCAGCTTGGGTTGTTGCTGTGCCATAGGTTTGATCCCTGGCCCAGGAACTTCCACATGCTGTGGGTGCGACCAAAAAAAACCCCTGTAATTTATAACTGTTATAAGTTTAACAGGAGTACTGAATCAGGCTTTTTAAGGCACTCTTCATGATTTATCAAAAAATGAGAGCAGTAGAATATATATTTTTAAATTATATAAAGGCCAGCTGAGAATAACCTGGTAAAGACATGCTTAGGACAAGAAAGAAAAATGTAATTGTATATTAAGTGTTCGGTTTACTAAAGTTAAAAGCATTATTTATTGCTTTTAGTTTTAGTATTTGTTAATATTCTCTGAAGCCTAGTTTGGTTATTTTAATAAAGATAGTTTTTTCTCTTTGGAATGCAATGGGAGGGATTAATGGTTAAGGTTAAATCTGAGTGAGCTCAGGGTAGAGCTACAGTTTGAGCCCCAGGCCAGCTTTGGTCTTTGAAGTTCAGAGTGAGTGACCGTGGCAAGATATAGTCATATGGTAGCAGGAAATTACAGAACATCTTTTTAAATTACAGAGATGGTTTTGGGTGCGTCAGTGGTGGAGTCATGAAAACAAATAGTAGAAGCAGGAGCAGCAATGGTCATTGGAGCCAACATTTATGATGCACTAACTTTGTATCAGGAATGGGGATCAGTATTCATGTGAAAGGTTTTAATTAATCCTCACAGCAGTGTTATGATATGTGCCTACCCTTAACTCTGTTTTACAAAGAGGAAACCTAGAATCCATCAATGGTGGAGCCTGGAAAGGAATACCTGTCCGTATGACTCCTGAACCTAGACTTTTAATCAGTGATGAGCTGCACCTCTAACAAAACAGTGAGTGTCAGAGCAGCTACCACTTATTGAGTGCAGACCATGTGTCTAGTGCTTTAAAATTGTGTTTAATCCTCCTGGTACTAATATAGTACTTCAGTTTTCCCCAGAAGAAACTAAGGCTCAGAGTACTTGAATTAGTTTCCAGTTGTGCTAATTACCACAATGTTAATGGTTTAAAACAACACAAATGTCTTCTCTTATAGTACTGAAGTTAGAAGTCTTAAAATCAAGGTTTGAGCAGTGCTGCATTCCTCAGATCTTTGCTTCCATCATTACAGCTCCATATTTGACTTTGACCTTCCTGCTTTCCTCTTATGAGGACTCTTGTAATCACAGTGGGCCCACCTGCATAATCCAAGCTAACAGCAAGCTAAGTGAAGTAAGTCATAAAGACAAATACTATATGATATCACTTATATGTGGAATCTAAAATTTAACACAGATGATTTCTGTCTCTGTTATTTATGAAACAGAAATAGACTCACAGACATAGAAAACAAACTGATGGTTACCAAAGGGAAAGGGTAGGGGGGAAGGATAAATGAGGAGTCTGGGATTAGCATATATACACTATTATATGTAAAATAGATAAACAACAAGGTCTTACTATATAGCACAGGGAAATATATTCAGTATCCTGTAATAAACCATAATGGAAAAGAGTATGAAAAAGTACATGTATATATTTGTATAACTGAATCACTTTGCTGCACTCCAGAAACTAACACAACTTTATAAATCAACAATACTTCAACGAAAAATGAGCAAACGGGGACAACAAACTGCAGCCTGTGGGCCCAATTATCGGGTTTTGTAAAGTTTTATAGCAACACACACACACAAATAAAGTTTAATGCTTTATACTTAGAACCCATCTATTTGGACATCATATTTTCATTGCAAATACTTGATCTGTATTTAGATATAAAATTTGCTGTTGAAGAAATAGATTCACGTATGTAGTTGTTCTAAAACGCGTTCCAGACGTATTTATATGTTTTTAAATAATGAGATTGATGTATCTGTAAATTAAACTAAAATGAAAAAAATTATAACCTTTATTCTTATTTTTCAGTAGTTCAGGATATTAAAGCTTAATAAGCTTAAATAATAAGATAAAATAACTCGCAGAGTATTTCAGCTCCTCTTCATTGCATTAAAATATATTTTTTTACTTATTTCTGTCTTCTAGAGATTAATACTAGATCAAAATTTTAGATAAATGTACTTTAAAAAGTTAATTTTTTCCTCATATTTGTGAAATGGAAATCTTTGTTGGACAGAGGATAGTTATGAAGAAAACATCCGGCTCTGTTTGTTTTTCGATGTTTGTGAGATTTGCTTCCCCAACTACTAAAATGCTATTGTAATATCTGGTGATTTTCTGTAGATTTTAGAAGGCACATAAATACCTACCGCAAACTTTTAACCAAGTAGCTTGAAAGGCTGTCTGGCATCTTGGAGTGGGCTCCAGAGCAAGAAAGGGCTCCTTAGCTGGGCCAGCAGATCTACTGTCTTTTAAGACCTAGGGGATCCACATATTCATGGCAGATCTGTATGAATGAAGGCTGTGGCAGGCCCTTTTAAGGGAATTGTAATGTTCTCTTTGACAGATAACTACTCTTTTTGAGAAGAAGCTCTTGATTTTCTCCTTGTTCCTAAGTGGAGAGTAAATTCCTGGCTATGGCACCCTAGGTGTTCCTGGGACCTGCATTATCTATCAAAGAATGGGTGATACCTGAACCTAAGCCACATATTTGGGTGGTTTAGTAGCCCTTTCACATAAAATTGAAATGGTGTATTTCAGTTCCAAAAGATCAAATTACATTGAATAAACAGGTGATTCACATTTCCAGTAAGGTTACTCTGGCTCCCAAATCTGCCCTCAACTCCTCCCTCTGATTACAGAGGAAATTTCCTTACATGAGTCATTTGGGAATAGAAAGAATGAACCTGTTTACCCATGGCTATGCACCAGCCAGGACTGGATTCTGTCCCAATTATAGACTTAAAGGTGGCCCTAGACGAGAGCAGCGAAGAGAAATCCTCCTAGTGTGCAAAACTGGGACCAGGACATTTTGTTCTTACAATTTCCCTGGGAGGAGAGATGACTTGAGGGAATGGATCTACGGTCTGGAATATTTCCAGAGAATCATATGGAAAAGCACTGGAGGATCGGTGACTAGGATATTTGAGGAAGTGGTAGGAAGATTCATCCTTTGGAGTACGGGAAGATTTATGCCCTGTGTGAGTGTTTATGAGAGGTGTCCCACTCAGAAGGGCATCTCAGTGACCAAGTAGACCAGCAGACTTATACATGTTTTTTTATGATTGCCCCCAGTCCTTGATTTAATGGTTCTTATACAAGGACGACAGTGACATAACCAAGAGTCATTGATTATGCATGGCTTCAACAAGATCGACCTTCTTATATCAGAGCTGACAGTGGCAGCCATCATGGCTGAATATCCAATTTGCTACCAGCATCAACCAGCTCTGAATCACTGTATACCATCATATGCCGCAGACACCAGCCAGCCACTTAGCTGATTACATTAAGCAGAGAGTATCATAAAGGAGAAGTAATTTATTCTTGATAGACTAGATGATTTATTCTGTATTTCCCACCTGCCTTCTGATGACGCTCGCTCTGCAGTAACACTCTGGAGACTTACAAATGCCTTGTTGTGTTTGCTTTCTGTTGCTGCTGTAACAAATTACCATAAATCTAGTGGCTTATAACAATACCTGTTTGCTAAGTCAGGGTTTCTTTGGGTCAAAAGTCCAGGCACAGTGTAGCTCAGGTGGTCTTCGCTGGAGTCTGTCGAGGCTAAAATCAAGATGTCGGCAGGGACACGTTACTTTCAGAAGACTTTAGGAGAGAATCCATTTCCAGGCCTGTTCAGGTTGTTGGCAGAGTTCGGTTTCATCCTGTTGTAGGATGGAGGTCCCCAGTTCCCCTCTAATTGTCAGCTGGCATCATGCTAGCGGCTGCCCACATTTCTTGGCTTATGGCCTCCCCAGAAGCCAACAGTGGCCCTTCAAGTCCGTATCGTGCTTCACATCTCTCTACTTCATCTCTCCAGTCCCTGTCTCTGCCACATCTCTTCTGTTGACTCTTTCATCTTCTTTTTCTGTGGTAAGGGCTCATGCAGTTATGTTGGGCTTGAATAATCCAGGAAAATCTCCGTATTCTAAGGTCAGCTGATTAATAACCTTAATTATATCTCTGTCTCTGTCTCTCCATCTCTCTCAGTCTCTGCCTCTCTGTCTCCTCTCCTCTCTCTCTCTCTATACATATATATGTAAATATACATATACACATATACGTATACATGTATGTATACATATATATGTGTGTGTATGTATATACACATATATATCTCCTAAAATCAGAATAGATGGATTTATGAATGAAGAATGCAAATAAGATTGGTCTCTCTTAACCTTACACCAGTTTTGGGGTAGCAATAGTTTGCTGTATTCCCACAATAATTCTGGCTTAATTTGTCTGAAAGTTAAGTAACCAAATTAAGAAAGAGATACCTAGAGACCCAAATATGTTTCTGTGGTTTGGAATTGCGGCTTTTCTACCTGAATAAGAATATTTCACCAGAGGACAGAACAATAGTACCATTGAATTGAAAGCTGAGAGAAACACCCACCTGTTTTTGACTCTTCATGTCACTGAATAAATAGGCAAGTATATAGGGCTGTAGTGTTGCCTGGGGGTGACTGCTACATTGGGAGAGGATAAGAAAAGTATCTTGAACCCAGGAGGTTACTTTGTCTCCTACTCCATCAAATAGTAAAGATGAATGTTGGCTGAAGTAACCCCACACACTCAGGCACCAAGGACTCCAGCCTATTAGGCATAACCATTTGGGTTATTTCCTAGCAGCTGGCTTAGAGCAAAGGCAAATGGAAGATGCCGTGGAGGAAGTCAGTCTTAACTATAGCTTTATGATCACTTGTACAATCGTGTTATCTATTTAGGTTTCTGTCCTTGCTTTCTCAATTCTTTATTTCATTTTTCCAACAAATACTCTACTTTATATAGGCTGTGCTCGTAGTGTGTAACCTTACAACTTAACCCTTAGTTACAGAATATCTTGATGAGGACATTATCATGATATAGAACTAAGGAAAATATCCATAGACCGTCAGTATATATATGATGTGTCTGTCTATATATGATAGAATTATGAAATTGATTCCCTAAGGACGTACATTCATTTTCACTTATAGGAAAGATAGCTGCATTATGTTCGAAATTAGATTCGTTCTTGCTTTTTGCAAGTTTAAGTATAGAAGAGGGTATTGTTGATTTTGGGAAACCAAGTAGACTTTGTTATTGTCTAGCATCTGTAGAGTATCCTATTTCAGTTTCGGGATTCTCCCATATTGGGGAGTAATATTTCCCAAGATAAAAATCAGAAATTAGTTTTCCCAATTTCCTTTTGTACTTGGGGTATAGGCACTAGCTTTACCAACGAGGTGCTTCAGATTTTAATATGGAAGAGTGGAACTGCAGGATTGTGTTCTAAGATAAATGGTGGCACCTGGCTTTTAGGGAAATCAGTGGTGGAGATGTGTTTCTAAGTGTTTAGTGTCAGTTGTTTGAACTCCAGTGTCTGTACCCAAGGATGTCATCTGAGATATAGTCAATGGTGTGGCCCTCGTGGTTTGGGTGCTGTTTTTGCCTGTGGAATTCCTGAGATTGATGATCTGGCCTTTCCAGAGATCGTGAGAACCACATAATATATTTTACTTTTTGTTATTATTGTTGTTGTTGCTATCTATCTCTCAACACACTTACTCTCTGCCCTGTGGAGAGTATCACATGGCAAAGAATTGAGGCTGCTGGTCAATAGCTGCGTGAGTGGTGATTGAGCTTGGAAGTGAACCCATCAGTTCTAGTCAAGCCTTCAGACAACTGCAGTTCTGGCTGACGTCTTGATTGCAACCTCATGAGAGACTCTGGGCCAGAATCAAATGACTAAGCCGCTCCCAACTTCCTGACCCCCAGAAATAGATGAATAAATGCTTGTTGTTTGAAGCCATTAAATTTTGGGGTAATTTGTTACATAGCAATGGATAAATACAAGCAGATATAGCAGAATGAGTTCAGGGTGATGAAGGAGGCAATGATGCAATGAATTGCTAGAGTATTTGAGTCCCTAGTTTCTCTGAACTTTGAGATCTTTGCATGAGGTAGCTCATTTACTACTTATCCATGTCTCCTTTCTCCCGTCTGGATCTGATGCCAGCACCGGGGCAGGGGGCGGGGGGGGGGGGCAAAACCATGCAGCTGACTATGCATATCTGCTTCCCTAGGGAGCTCACAGGCGGGGCAGCTGTGCACGTTGCACTCTAGTGAGGGGGTCTCCACACCATCAGATAGTACCTGAACCCTCTGGCACCATCTCAACTGCCATAGTCCTATAAGACTGCTGGTATACATGGAATGCAAGGAAGTCATCAAACATGATCAAGAACAAAGGCTTTGTTTCATGTTTCTATAAGCTAAGAATATTAGCGTTTGCCCGGAACATGGAAGAATCAGTGTCAGTAGACTGCATTGTGAACTAAACCCTATCTCAAGAGATGGAGAGTGGGGATATGCTCAGATTTATACCTAAAAAACACCAATCAGTCACTCTGGCTGCATTCCTTGTTCTTCACACCCCAAACAGTCCTCACATATTAATCCAGGAGGATGAATCGTCGTTACCTTTCAAAGAGCCATTTGCTGATTTATCGACGGCCTCATCTCCATTCCCTTTCTCCTGAGTTGTGTGTAGAATTCAGCACTGCTCAAGGGAACGGGTTCACTCTCCAAAAAGACCTGAGCAAATTCCTCATCTCCGTTAATTTCTCAGACATTCAACCAAAAAGTTCTTGTCCAGTCTTCTTCGTTCTCCCCCTCTTCAGTTCGCTAAGAACAATATTTTAATGATAGTAATATGGATGGCTGAAGTTTTTGATGTTTTGAGTTTGAGTTAATAAGGAGCATTTAAATACAGCTTTTAGCAATGGGAGAAAAGGGCAGTACACACTTGAGAGTCACCTGCATCGATATATTTGAAGCTGTGTGTGCATAGATTGTGGGGAAGATAGTTAAAGGCAAGGCAAAAAAAGAAATAGATTTTTCATTTAAGCTACACATTAGAGTTGTAACATAATGTCCATCCTTTACCAGGGCTACTAAAAAAAGAATTACAGTGATACCAACTGATTTTTAAATTGCACCTTTTTACTTCTTCTGAGCTTTCTAATATAGGAGATAAGCTGCTGAGTATTGACAAAGGGAAGGAGGAGTAGAGATTTATATAATGCATTTTCTGGGTAATTGGTTACTGGAAAAATCAGTTTATTGCTAATTACGCAGTATTTTAAATGTTTTATTAAGGTTGAGTAGGAGTGAGATATCATTACTGACAGCTAACTAGTCATTGTTCAAAGATGGAATTACCGCTGGTAAATCTGACAATTTTAATTTCCTCGTATAGAAAAGACCACAAGTGATTCTTATTTCTCAGGAAGTATACAGCAGTGAAAGTGTAACTTCAGCATTCAAGAAAAGAGACAGCAGCCCTAAGGCCCTCTGATACCAAACTAGGTCAGTGGAGGGTTGTCTGAGGAAGTGAGAAGAAGGCAGAGAGAACTTATCCAGTGAAAGTTGGTCGATGAAAATGGTTTAGAGAATTTAATACAAATGAAACTCTTCCTTTTTTTTTTTTTTTTTTAGGGCTGCACCAGCGGCATATGGAGGTTTCCAGCCTAGGGGCCTAATCGGAGCTACAGCTGCCAGCCTATACCACAGCCACAGCAATGCAGGATCTGAGCTGCGTCTATACCACTGCTCAAGGCAACACTGCTGGATCCTTAACCCACTGAGCGAGGCCAGGGATCGAACCTGCAACCTCATGGTTGCTAGTCAGATTCGTTTCTGCTATGCCACGATGGGAACTCCCAAATGAAACTCTTGTATAAATTCTCTTCCTAAATTGTGTGGGCACAGCATATATTTTTTTAGGGGGTGGAGTTAAGAAAAAATTTGGAATGAAGAAAAAAAGTTAAACATTTTTGTTTATTCTAATGCAGCAGATACATCTGGGAAGAGTAAAAGTCTATGGGGTTGGAAGTTACAGTGTTGGTGCAACTGTGGTAGGAAGAATAGCGGTCCCAAACATGCTCAGACCTTAATGCCTGGAACCTGGGAGTATCTTACCTTACATGGTCATGATGTGATGCAAGGAATAGACTTTGAAAGGGGAGATTGTCCTGGGTCACTTGTGTGGACTCAGTCTAATTGTGTTGTGGTATAAGAGTAGAGAATCTTCCCAGGTTGGGCAGAGAGACAAGCCCAAAGGAGGAGAGATTCGAAGCTTTGAAAGGACTCTACTGGCCACTGCTGTTTTTGAAGATGGAGGAAGGGGGCTGAGAGCACAGGACGCAGTGGCCTCTAGAAGCTGGAAAGGGTACTCAGCTGATAGCCAGCAAAGAAATGAGGGCCTCTGTCCTACAACTATAGGGAACTAAGTTCTGCTAACAACCTGCATGAGCTTGCAAATGGATCCTCCCCTGTAGACTCCAGAGAGGAACACAGCATTTGATTTTAGGCTGTTGAGACCCAGGTCAGATTCCTGATCTCCAGAACTGTGAGACAGTACATTTGTGTTGCTTTAAGCCACTGAGTTTACAGGCATTTGTTAGAATAGCAATGGACAGCTAGTTCAGCAAATTTATTTGAAATATGCATAACTATTACGTAAATGGTCTTCGGTAAATCTCCCAGTCTAGACAATTTTGTACTAAAGCCCATACCATACCTTTTAGACAGAGCTGGCTTTTAACTTCCAATTAAAAACAAAATCCAGTCCAACTCCTGCAATACCTATCAGTGTTTTGAATTATAGTTTAAAGATAAAGTTGGAATCATGTTTTCAGTTATTATCACATTATTAACAGTAATCAACCAGTTTGCTCCTTGAACTTTCTCATACCAACTATAATATATTGTGAAGGGAAGAATTCATTTTCAGAATTTCTGTAAAATGATGATCTAGATGGACACTTTGTTGGTTACACATACACATCTGATAGTTTTCTTGGCTATGCTGAGAAGACTGTCATACAAGGTGTATTACCTCAACCAAAGAGTAAGATTTCAGCTTAACACAATAACCCACTAATGCATGCAGTATGGTATTGTTTAGTGAGCACTGTTCTTGGACTCAGAAGACATTGGTTGCATGCCAGCTTCACTATATATTTTGTCAGACAAGTCGACATGTCTCTCTCACTGACAGTTGCCTAATTTGTGAGATAGGAATAATATCTACGTTACAAGTTTGCTCTTGAAATAGAATGGAATTTCTTTTCAGATCTCATGCTGTCATTATAATGTAGCATGTAAGATGTAAACACTGAGTAAGTGATATTTTGGGACTTTCCACTAAGGATTGAAGAAAGTGGGACCAATATATAATAGGACAGAGAAAGTTGGGTGGAGAGGGAGGGAAGATAGGGTGGAGGTAGTAGGAACGTTACCAGTAAAACTGACTAAAGCAGCAGCAGAAGTGTTGGCAGGCCAGGAGACAGAGACTGAAGTGGAGATGCAGTTTCAAATTATGTCAGAGCCATTCCATCAGCATCAGGGTTCTTGAGATGTACTAAGAGAGAGGGACCCTTGGTCTGAGTCCTGTGAGCAGTGCTGGTTTTCATTGTAAGCTTGGAAGCTTCCTTGGTTAGACTCCAGGAACTCTAAATTCAATTTTGAAGCAAAGGGCTCCTGATATACCACCTGGTCTGGATCTTGCTGATTCTGAGAGTGGGCAGAGCTGAGTGTGTTGGTAGCAATCATCGTTAGAGGTCTCTGGGACAAGGCTGTGGGGGAAAATAGGATAGGAGCTGAGGGAAATGTAACTGAACTCTGGTCCCTAGGTATAATGGGATCAATGGGATTAATAGATATTTCTCAAAATTTTTTCATCTGTGCCCTCACCTGAATAGTGCAGTACCGTCTTACAGTTGTTTTTTTTTTAAATTTTTTATTATAGTTGATTTACCGTGTTCTGTCAATTTCTGCTGTACAGTGAAATGACCCAGTTATACATATATATGCATTTTTTCTCACATTATCCTCTATCATGTTCCATCACAAGTGACTAGATATAGCTCCCTGTGCTATACAGCAGGACCTCATTGTTTATCTACTTCAAATGCTATAGTTTGCATTTGCTAACCTCAAACTCCCAGTCCATACCATTCCCTCCCTCCCCTTTGGCAAGCACAAGTCTGTTCTCGTGTCCATGAGTTTGTTTCTTTTCTAGAGATAGATTCATTTGTGCCACATATTAGATTTCAGATATGTGATATCATATGGTATTTGTCTTTCTCTTTCTGACTTATTTCACTTAGTATGAGAGTCTGTAGTTCCATCCATGTTGCTGCAAGTGGCATTATTTTGTCCTTTATATGGCTGAATAGTATTTTGTTGGGTATACATATATACCATATTTTCTTAATCCATTCATCTGTCAGTGGGCATTTAGGTTGTTTCCATTATCTTGACTATTGTGAATAGTGCTCTTGCAGCGGTTTTAACTCTTTAGGTTGAAGAAATAGATTTAATTTAAACAAAAAGACAATTTTGGTTGTGGAAAATGGAGGTATGTAAAATCTCAGCCTGGGAAACCAGGGCTGCAGGATGTAGGTCCGACAAAAGTGAGGGCATCTGCTTTGGGCTCTTTTCTGGCTTTTTAGGCTACATTTGCTTAATTCTTTACCTTTTCTCTGCACATTTGATTCCATTACCCCTTCTACTCTCACAGAAAAAAAATTGGCTTCCAAAAACTTTTGGGTTTTACGTAAAATATGCTCAGCCAGCCAGAGAGTCTTTTTTCATGTCAAAAAAATTCCTGGAGCAAGAAGAATTTTTTTTTTTCCAATGGCTAAAACTAGAAAAATTTGACCAACCACAAATGTATTGGATTAAAACTCAAACTATAAAATAGATATCTATGAGCCCACGCTAATATAAAGAATTGATTAAATGAGTAAATAAATCAGGAAAAGGAGACAAATTTCCTGTGCAGAAAAATTGTAAATAATTTTTTGTAGGTAATATGTCCTTAAGTGAAGGAACACAACTTTCTTCTTCTTCAGGATGGGTTCCACGTAGTTACTTCTTTCCTAAATACGATATGGAAAGAGAGGAAAAGAGTAACTTTACAGTGGAGAAAACTGGCAAATACTATGTCAGCCAGATGATTAACAATAGCGGTAAGTCGTGTTCATAGTAAGCACCCTTGATATGTGTTAATGAGAATGACAGTACATCTCTGTAGTCTTTCTCCTCAAAACCAATAACTCCAGTCTAATCACTAGAAAAATACCAGATAATTTTCAGCTGTGGGACATTTTACAAAATATCTGATCAATAGTACTCCTAAAACTGTCAAGGTCATAAAATAGAAAGTCTTAATATAATACCAATAGTGGTTCATTAATTGCAAAAAATGTTGGTACTAATGTATGATGTTAACAATAGGGAAGGAAGGTGTGGTATACTATCTTTACAACTTTCTCATAAGTTTAAAACTACTTTAAAATTAAAACTACTTTAAAATTAATAATCCTGGCTCAGATATCCACCTTGAACTGAGGTGAGGAACAGTTGTAATGAGGACACCCTTTAGGACATGGCAGCTTAGTGTGGCTGTAGTTACATTGGTGTGTGTGTGTGTGTGTGTGTGTGTGTGTGTGTAGGGGAGCAGGAATGTTAATGAAGAAATCCAGGATAACAGTGGTGGGTAGGTAATTTAATAGATGCCCATTAAATTTGATTTCTTTCCTTATCTGCATACTTTGCATGGTTATTTTATAGGTCTGTGGGATTCTTTCGTTTTTCCACTTCCGCTTCCCTTTCTATTTCACACTAGGTTGGTGTCTGTTGCCCTCTCCAAGCTAAAGTCCTTGGTACCCTCTGTAAAATCACTGCCAGGAGAATTTTCCAAGGCACTGACCTTGAGGGTACCAAAATATTGCTAGCAAAAAAGTAATAGAAGCTTAGGAGAAAAAGATGAGAAATTAAATAGAAAGTAGAAGAAGGCTAAAAAAGATGTAGGATTTGAGAGAGAAAAAAAATCTAAGACCTGAAACTCCAGAAAGAAAGAACAAAGAGAATGGAATGGAGAACACTGTCAAAAAGAAAGAAAATTACAAAGTGATTTCTCAGTGCCGAAACTTGTATTTAGAGACTGCACTGAGTTCTCAGCACAGTGAATGAAGACACATCCCTAGACACATCATTGTGAAAATTCAAATTACTCAGGGGAGAGAAGACTCTACATTTTTTCTTGAGAATAAAAAATGTGACCTACAGAAAAATGACATGTCTGGGATCACATTTTCCATCAACAATGTTGAATGTTAGAAGACAGTGAAGGAATACCTTTAAAGTTCTAATGAATAATGTCACAAGAGTCATAAAATATTTCCTGAACCCTTGAAAAGGAGGTTATTTGAGGCTGGATTATATCCAAAAGAGGAAGAAAATTAAGACAGAAAAAAACCTTGGCATCCTTGAAAGTGTGGAGCCAACTTGTCTCTGAAAGAACAGAGAAGGGGAAACCGCTGAACTACAGTTATGCAGCAGGCCTGGACTTCAGCCAGTGAGTGCGCACTGAGGCAGTAGGAAAAAGGAGGATTCAGTAAAACACCTATTACTATTTTGTATCAGCTGGTGCTGGGATAAAGGCAAAGAAAAAAATCGCTACAATTAGAAAACTGAAGACAGTTAAAAACCTGTTAAAAAAACAGGTTAAAAACTGTTAAAAACCTATCATAATAGTCAATCTACATTGCTTGGATCAGCAGGAAACTATATTTAAATTCTTAATGGTCTTACTGACTTTTATCATTTATATAAACCTACAGAGAAAGCATCAAAGAATTAATAATATATATACACTATGAAGTTGACTTTGCAAAAATTATTACACAGATGGTAGAAGCTGAAGGAGAAAAGAACAGGGTGATATCGAAATGAAGACAATGGTCATTAATATCTTACAGTGGGAAGAAAAATTATGAATGTAGCACATATGGGTTTGTATTGATAGCTGGCCAAAGGATACATTTGGTTTACTGCTATACAATATACTGTCCACAGCTGTAAATGTAAAGAGCAGAGATTTTAGAATTTTAGATGTTAGAATTTTACTAAGGCTCCAAAGTAACTACATGAGGAACTCAAAATAGAAATATAACAGCTGGTTGGAAGGGGGTTGGGGTTGGTAGTGAGCCAACTCATTTGCAATAAATTAGGTTGTGTCTAAAATGAGTAAATGAGGAAATAAGAGGAGAAGCATATTATTAAAAGGTATGGAAGTAAAAATCAAGCAAAAATGATTTAGGGGTAGAATAGTTGCGTCTTGGAAATGGGCTTATGGATGGATAAAGATGGAATAGTGCATACATTAATATAATGAGTGGGAAAAATCTTTAAAAGAGATGATGAAATAGCAAAAATATGTTTGGTGGAGGTAAAAGAATTATATTAATAGATCTTAACTGTAATTCATTTCAGAGAGGAAGCAGTTTGTTTAGAAAACTCTTTTGATTAATTATTTCAAGCTGAAGTTCCTTTTGGCTTCTTCTGGTAATTGTGCAAACTATTTATGTTCATCTAGTATTTCACTTAGTTTATTTTAATTTAAAAATACTATGCAGATAAAATGTGGGTCTCGTTATCAGTCTGAATCTTAATACTAATGGCACAATTCAAAATAGGAAATTCAAGGAGAGTTTGTTTACAAAGAGATTATTTACAAAGATGTAGGAAGGGGAACGTTAGGAATGGAGCTTAGTAGGAACCAAGATGTCATCACCTTTAGGTCTGAAGCAATAAGAAGGGGAGTGCTTTCTACAACTTGGAAGGAAAAAAATGCAGGGAGTCACCATGAACAGGGTCTTGACCTCTGGATGGAAGATGACAGCTTAAGGTGACCTTGCAAAGAGAGATTTGGAGGAATAAATGCATGGTTTTCATTCTTCTGCCTCTATAATTGGCTGCCATAGCTTTCTTTTTTTTTTTCTTTCTTTATTCTCTCTCTCTCTCTTTTTTTTTTTTTTTGCATTTTAGGGCCACATCTGTGGCATATGGAAGTTCCCAGCCTAGGGGTTGAATCGGAGCTACAGTTGCTGACCTACACCACAGCCATAGCAACAGGGGATCTCAGCCGCATCTGTGACCTACACCACAACTCATGGCAATACCAGATCCTTAACCCACTGAATGAGGCCAGGGATTGAATCTACATCCTCATGGATACTAGTTGGATTCATTACCACTGAGCCATGATGGGCACTCCTGCCATAGCTTTCTATTGGTAGAAGCCAACTACCAGACAGAAGTCATGGAATCTTGACATAGGTCAGCTTCCTGGGGTAGAGTGAGAGGGTGGGGAGAAGATCTATAGGGGGAGTGGAGGGTTTTTGGTGTAGCTTAACCCTAGGACCATCAGCATTCACCTTTTTTTTTTTTGGTCTAGGTGGTAAACTTATGGTTTCAACACAAAGGGACAAATAAACACACATTTCACATTGTACAAACATAGCTATTATTTGAAATGGCTCAAGATGCAGAAAAAAAGTGTATCCATTTACCATTAATATTTTCTTTTCTGGTGTTATGTTTGTTAGATGAAAAAAGAATTCTAAATAAAGGTTGTTGCTTACAACACAAAAGCCATGACTAAAGCCTATAAGACTGTTGGACTATAATATTGAATAAGAATTAGACAGTCTTTATTTTAGATATTCAGAACGAATTACTTTTTGATCATTTGTTGCTTAAATTGAAGCTTGTGTTAGAAATAGAGTTAACAGTGTACTAAAAAATTAAAAAACTTTAAAAGGAGAAGTACTGTAGCGTGGCATAGGTTTCCTGAAACTGTATGCCTTGGGACATTGCAGCATTTCATGAAGAGTAAGTTCTAGGGTCCAGAAGAAACTTGTGTAGGCACAAGATTTGGCATCAGGGACCTTTGTCACTGTCTTGATCTCATATTTTCTAATTTCTAAAATGACGCAAGTCGACATGTCAGTTAGATGAATAAAGCATTGGTGAGAGGCAGCCTGGCTTGGTGAGGACTGTGGTGAAGTGGCAAACATGTGTCCTCTCCACAGACCTCGGTGGATTCTGGACTCCAGCTCATCATTAGTACATGGGAACACCAGCCTAGTCGAGCCAGATCTTTAAATACTGACATGCAATCTCCACATTTTATGTATGTATGTATGTATGTATGTATGTATGTATGTATGTATTTCTGTGGTTGCCAAGGGGTAATGGGAGGGAGTAGGATGGACTGGGAATCTGGGGTTAATGGGGCAAACTGTTGCCTTTGGAATGGATAAGCTATGAGATCCTGCTGTATAGCATTGGGAACTAAATCTCCACATTTTAAAATGGGGTAAATAATTCCAAGGTTTAAAAAGGTGGTGTGCGCTAAACCACACAGCTCTGCAAACCAGATTTCCTCTGTGGATGAGCAATTTTTAACCCTTGGATTACTTAATTTTTAACTAATCTTCAAATACTGATATTATTATTATTATTATTTTTTGCTTTTTTTTAGGGCTGTGCCCATGACATATGGAGGTTCCCAGGCTGGGGGTCGAATCGAAGCTGTAGCCACCTGCCTATGCCACAGCCACAGCAATGCCAGATCCGAGGTGTGTCTGCAACCTACACCACAGCTCATGGCAACACCAGATCCTTAACCCACTGAACGAGGCCAGGGATCGAACCCACAACCTCATGGTTCCTAGTCAGATTCGTTTTCTCTGAGCCACGATGGGAACTCCAATACCGGTATTACTAATATTTTGTAATTCTATAGGACTAAGAACTAAGAATAAATCAGGGCCACCTATAAATTAATTACTTTGGTACTTTGTTGCTGCCTGAATAACATTGTGGAATTTGGGTGCAGAATAGAGGTTAGTCATCTTCTGTTTTTGAATTATTATTAAGGTATAACAACCCCTTTCAGTTATTGAGAGAGAAAAGATCTTTGAAGACTCTAGTCTAGAAATGAGAAAGCTTTTAGGAGACCTATAAGTGGAGCTTTTATGAAATGTTAATGGACATGTGTGGTAGATGGTTGGGGATCAACAGGATAAACCCCAGTGGGGTCATAACTCTGGACTAGATATATGGGACTCAACTCAATCACCAAGTGTATTACTAAAAGGATGGTAAAAGCCTATGTAAGGATCCAGCTATCTGTCACATGACCTGATCTGGGGAAAAGATAAAAGCCTATATGGATCTTGTGGAAGCCTGCCAATACTCGTCTCCATAATACATGATAAAACTCTGACAGTAAACTACTCCTGGGAGTTTGGTATTAAATTAGAAAGGCGGCAGCTACTCATTCTGCTGTTTTCAGATATCCAGGCATGGTTTTCTAATATTCTGCCAATTTAGAAGTCAGAAGATGAGAGTTCTATTTTAATATCTCTCCAGTACTTCATCTTTTCTATTTCTGCTGTTAGCTAGATCAGAAGTGTGGAAAAATTAACGTGTGATATGACCCATTTGCTATGCTACCAGTTTCTTAGGATACTATCGCACATGTGTAGGTTAAAGAAAGATCATCTCACTCTTTGAAGAAAATATGTAAATAAATACTTGTGCTTTATAGTCAGAGATAATTTTTGTCCTGAAAAATCAAAAAATTCAGTTAGTCTAAATTAATGTTTTATAAGGAGGAGACTTTTATTTTTCAAATAGCAATAAAAGTGTCTTTATTTTGAAAAATAGCAGTCCTTCTAATAGAGGAGGTGAAAATTGGAATTCCCAGGGCAGTGGGAGAAGAAGAGGAGAGGGCAAGAAGGAGGAAGAGGAAGGGAGAGGAAGGTGGAAGACTGCATTGGCATAATGTGAACCTTCCTTGAAACCTTTCAAAATCTTTCATAAAGTCCACTAAACTCACAAATTAAAACATTTTTCATTTTAAAGTTGTGATAAAATATGGAGTTCCCGTTGTGGCTCAGTGGAAATGAATCTGACTAGTATCCATGAGGACACAGGTTCGATCCCTGGCCTCACTCAGTGGGTTAAGGATGCGGCATTGCTGTGAGCTGTGGTGTAGGTTGCAGATGCGGCTCGGATCCTGTGTTGCTATGGCTGTGGCGAAGGCCGGCAGCTACAGCTCTGATTCAATCTCTAGCCTGGGAACCTCCATATTCCGCAGGTGAGGCCCTAAAAAGACCAAAAAAAAAAATTGTGGTAAAATACACATAACATGAAACTGATCGTTTTAACCATCCTGCAGTTTGCAGTGGCATTAAGTGCATTCACAGTGTTCTGCGGCCATTGCCATCATCTCCAGAATTTATTCATTCCACACTGAAAGCCGGTAATCATTTAGCTGTAAGTTCTCATCCCCCCCCACCCCCTGGTAACTATCATTTTACTTTCTGTCTCTGTGATTTTGATTATCTAGGTATCTCATTTAAGAGGTACAAATATTTACAATATTTGTTCTTTTGTGAGAAATTCTTCTTGAGATTGTTCTGTGTTGTGGAAATCAGTGAAAGATCTGCACTGCGCATGAGGGAAGACATGCTCGGGTTAGAGGATTCTGAAAAGAAAGCACAGGAGCCTGGAGGCAGAGGTGGCTCCAGGAATATGACAGAGGTTGAAACCAGTCCCACCAAGCCAGATCTGGTGCACAAATGTGGTTAGTCTGTAGAGTGCTTCAAAACGTTTAAATTATATGGTGTCATTCAAAATTGGGGAGATTTTAATAAAGATCCTGCTAGGCCATGAGAAAACCCCGAGAATAGAAATTTCTTAATCATTGCATTATCTCAGATCTCCTTAGGCATTTAACTCTCTTCTAAAATCTAAACCAACTCATCCCCAATGAACCATGGGATTAGATTAAGGCTACACTCAAAGGTATGTCTGTGGAATTCACTGATATTAGAGGTGTATAGATGAAGTCTTCTTGCAAGAAGAAGCTTAAAGTGGATGTTGTATCTTTCTAGAATCAAACTATTATTTATTATTTCTTCAGATATGGTTCTATTGTGTCCATTTAAAATTTCTTCACCATAAAAATCCTTAGCTGTTGGAGTTCCCATTGTGGCTCAGCAGAAACGAATCTGACTAGTATCCATGAGGACGCAGGTCAATCCCTGGCCTCACTCATTGGCTTAAGGATCTGGTGTTGCTGTGATCTGTGATTTAAGTTGCAGACGTGGCTCGGATCTGGTGTTGCTGTGGCTGTGGCGTAGGCTCGTGGCTACAGCTTGGATTCGACCCTTAGCCCGGGAACCACTCTATATGCCACAGGTACGGCCCTAAAAAGACAAAAAAAAATCATTAGTTGTACACATAGCAGCAGGATTGGTAAACACCTGCTTAATAATTGGGTAGGATACTGTGCCTGGTACATAAATTATATGGACGCACATTGCCCTTGAGGAGTTTGTAATCTCATAAACTAACCGCTATGTAGAGAGAAATTAGAGAAGACCAACAATGGATGTGAGGAGAACAAATAGGAATTTATTTTAGTAGAGTTTGACTAGATTGGTGGCCGTAGAAAGGGAGAAAATTACTGGGTTTGAGAAAAATTTAGGTGATAAGATCCATGAGAGTTAATGATGGATTGAGTGAGGTCGAGGTAGGTGTTGGGGCTGGCTCTTAAGATTGGGATTCTCGGAGTTCCCTTCGTTGCTCAGTGGTTAACAGATCCAACTAGGAACCATGAGGTTGCGGGTTCAATCCCTGGCCTTGCTCAGTGGGTTAAGGATCTGGCGTTGCAGTGAGCTGTGGTGAAGGTTGCAGATGCAGCTCGGATCCCACGTTGCTGTGGCTGTGGCGTAGGCCGGCAGCTACAGCTCCTGTTAGACCCCTAGCCTGGGAACCTCCATATGCCCCAGATGTGGCTCTACTTAAAAGGCAAAAAGACAAAAAAAAAAAAAAAAAGATTGCGATTCTCGGCAGTGCGCACGGCGATCCCCCGAATCTGTCTCTTGCTTCAACAGTGTTTGGACGGAACAGACCCAGGGACGCCCCTTGCTCCAGCCTCCGACTACCCTCCAACCTTTTTTCTAGTCGCAACCTTCGGAATCAGCCACTCAGCAACCTCCAGTCTCCGGGACCAGCCAACACCGTTTTTTGAGCTTAACTCCTTATTACCGATCAGCCATGAGTTCCCAGGTTCATCAGAATTATTCCACCGAGGTGGAGGCCTTCGTCAACCGCCTGGTCAACACGCATCTGCAGGCCTCCTCCACCTACCTCTCTCTGGGCTTCTATTTCAACTGCGACGATGTGGCTCTGGAGGGTGTGAGCCACTTTTTCCACGAATTGGCCGAGGAGAAGCGCGAGGGAGCGGAGCCTGTCTTAAAAATGCAAAACCAGCGCGGTGGCTGCGCCCTCTTTCAGGACGTGCAGAAGCCATCTCAGGACGAGTGGGGTAAAACCCAGGACGCTATGGAAGCTGCCATTCACTTGGAGAAGGGACTGAACCAGGACCTTCTGGACCTGCATGCCATGGGTTCTGCCCGCGCAGACCCCCATCTCTGTGACTTCCTGGAGAACCACTTCCTGGATGAGGAAGTGAAGCTCATCAAGAAGATGGGCGACCACCCGACCAACCTCCGCAGGCTCTCTGGTCCCCAGGCTGGGCTGGGCGAGTACCTCTTTGAAAGGCTCACACTCAAGCACGCCTAGCAACCTCTGGAGCCCAGTGGCCTTTGAGGAGCTCCTCTGGTGCCTGGGCTTCTGCTGGAAACCCCTTTCTGCAGCCACAAGGCACTATTTTTAACCACGCTGGAGCCCTCTCCCAAGTCTTGGACCGAATGGAAACAATAAAGCTTTTTGTAGCAAAAAAAAAAAAAGATTGGGATTCTCTCAGATGGATAGATGGTGGTGTCTTTGGCTATAATGTGGAGCTCTGGAATGGAGATGCGTTTGGAGTCAAACTTGCTGAATCTGAGTTTTATTTTGGTAGGTGCATATATAGACAGCTGCAGCTCAGAGGGGTGGTTGGAATTGGAGACGAACTTGTAGAGCATTTGATTATAGGTAGTAATCGAAGCCACCATGTGGATGAATTTTGTTATGGTGAGAGTGCAGAGTGAGAGGACAAGACACCTAGGGATGACCCTGGGGAGTCTACAGAGCTTAGTGATGGAGAAGAGGCGAACGATCCTGAAGCCCATTCCCAGACTTACACAGATTCATAGGCCCGGGGCCCTTGCATGGATGGGGGATGCTGGGCCTCAGTGAGAAAGGACCTCGCTACACAAAATGTATAATATAAATATTCCTCCTGACCTTCCTAAGAGAGGCCTGTGATCACTTCCCAGCGTGATTGTGGATTGGGGAGGAGTAAATAATCAGATTTTCAGGGATTTCTGGACAGGGCTTTAAATTGACACTATTTCATTGAGATTCTAAATGCCATTAGAGTTCACCAATGGGATTTGGGGCCTAATAAGGTCAGGTGATCAATGGAGCTTTGACTTGTGTTGACTGAACAGTAGGCCTTGTGGGTCTCTAAACTGACCTTGTGGTTATTCCTCAGTTCTAGAAGGTATGACTCACATGGGCATACTCAGAAAATGGCAGAATTCCCACACGCGTTCCCTGGTCTGTGGTAGGAAAGCCCAGTTTAGGTCACCTGAACTGTCTCCACCTATCAAAGTAGTAAACCAAAAAGTAATAGTGTATTTCTATAGAAGCTGCAAAGATTAATGTCCTCATCAAATACTTGAAAGAGAAAAGAAAAGCATCCCATGAGAAACAGCACCAACACAAGTTACAACCGTGCTAATTAAAAAAGATATTTCTGGGAGTTCCCGTTGTGGCTCAGTGGAAACGAATCTGACTAGGAACCATGAGGTTGCGGGTTCAGTCCCTGGTCTTGCTCAGTGGGCGTTGCCGTGAGCTGTGGCACAGACGTGGCTCAGATCATGCGTTGCTGTGGCTTTGGTGTAGGCTGGCAGCTATAGCTCCTATTAGACCCCCTAGCCTGGGAACCTCCACATGCCGCAGGTGCGGCCCTAAAATGACAAAAGACAAAAAAAAAAAAAATACTTGAAAGAGGAAGGTTGGTAGTTCCTGCCATACCCTCATTCAACTTACCTGAATGGCCTGTACAGAAGACTGGTGGATCTTGGAGAATGACAGTGATTATTACAAATATAATCAGGTACTGTTACAGATTATGCTTTAATATTGGAACAAATTCACCCATATACTGGAACCTGGTATGCAACTATTAAACATGATGCAAATGATGATTTCTCTACACCTGTTATTAAAGACCGTATGACAGAATTTGCTTTCAGCTAACAGGGTAGCAAAACAACTTCACTGTTTGTGTGTGAGTATGTGTGTGTGTGTGTGTGTTTGTGTGTGCACGTACGTGTGCGCTATTTCAGCTCTCTTGCCTTATGTCATAATCCTGTCTGCAGGGACTTTGATTTTACCTCCCCATTCCACAGGGCATAACAGTGAATCATTACATTGATGAGAGGTGCTGATTGGATTATTCAGTAAGGAATAGTAATGATCTAGGCACATACATGCCAGAGGATGGGAGATAAATCCCACATAATTCGGTGAATGACCACTACGGAAATTTCTTAGGGGTTCTGTGTCTGGGATATCCCCAAATATCCTTTCCAGGCTTAAGGAAAAGGTTTTTCTACCATGAAAAAAGAGGTATGATGCCTAGTAAACCTCTTTGGACATTTTTTTTTGTCTTTTTGCGTTTATCTGGAGCCACACCTGAGGCATATGGAGGTTCCCAGGCTAGGGGTCTAACAGGAGCTGTAGCTGCTGGCCTTCGCCACAGCCACAGCAACGCGGGATCCGAGCCGCATCTGCAACCTACACCACAGCTCAGGGCAACGCCGGATCCTTAGCCCACTGAGCAAGGCCAGGGATCGAACCCGCAACCTCATGGTTCTTAGTCGGATTCCTTAACCACTGAGCCACGAAGGGAACTCCAAACCTGTTTGGACTTTAGAGGTAACAGATTAGGGTTAGGCACTGTGCTATTCTGACTCATTTACTGGGTGACATGAAGAGCTCTCAGTTTCCAAAGATGCCAAGAGTTAGAGAAGGCCCTGTAACAAGCTCAGACTTCTCTGAAAATTGTTTCTGCCACCTGGGCAAGTAATAGGATATATGATGGTGCTTGAAGTATCAGTAGTGGATAGGGTGGCTGTAGGGGGGCCTTTGGCAGGATCCTGTAGGTAAATCATAGCACAGTGACCTTTAGGACTTTGGAGCAAAAGTATACTGTCTTCTGTTGATAGCTGTTCTCATTTTGAGAAACATCTTGATTATGGCCACCAAGTTACCCTGGAACCCAATCTTCCCATCATAAAGTGTGTGTTTATGGGTATGTGACCAAATTTATGATTGGAAGCTCAGGTTGCCTGGTAACTTGAAGGTCTCTGGGTAAGCTGTTTCTCAAAAGGAAAAAGGATTTAAGTTGGTGAGCATAGTAATACTTCATCATCAAGCAGAATTTGTCTCTATTGAGGTTGGGTGTAAGCAGATACTGAAGGCATAGGCAAGTGGCTCAGATGGCCATCCCTCAAACTCCTCCTCAACTGCCTCTTTCCTCTCATTCTGAATTGATGATTGAATGGGAATTTTCCCAGGACCAGTTAACTTAGAAGACAGTGCTTCATGTTATGCTGATACCACCAAAATGTGGATGGCTGTGCACTTTGGGGGAGGCCCTGAATGTCATTGGAGGAGGAAAATCTTCCCAGTTGGCAAAACTCCAGCCAGTTTTGTAGACCTTGTTCTTCATTTTGCCTAGAAAGAGAGATGGCTGAAGATAAAGATCTATGTTATTGCATGGAAAGCTAATAGTTTGGTTTGATGGGGTTAGAAGCTTAGAAGGAACATGATTGGAAAATAAGTGACACAAATCTTAGGGGAAAAAGTATTTCAGTAGACCTCTCATCATAGGCAGAGAATGCCTGTATTTGTGTCCCATGTGACTGATCACCAAAGAGTCATTTCTGAAGAGGATAATTGTAATAACAGGTAGACAAGATGACCTGTTCTCTAGATATAAGTTAGCCTCTTAAAGCAAACAGCCCTGTTCTTGCTTAACAGGCTAATGAACAAAGTAACTATGGTGACATGAATGGAGATTACACAAGGGTTCAGCAACATGGAATTCTACTTAGTAAGGCCCATTTGACTTCAGATACCATTGAGTATTCACCCTGTCAGCAGCAGAGACCAACACTGAGCCCCCAGTATGACATCCTTTCTTGAGAGCACTTGCCAGTTACCTGGTGGGAGGTTGGTTTCTTAGAACCATTTGTATCATGAAAGAGTTAACGTTTGTTTTCATTAGAATAGACCTTTACAATTGACAAAGGTTTAATTTTTTTTTGTATAATTTTTTTTTTGTCTTTTTAGGGCCACACCCATGGCATATGGAGGTTCACAGGCTAGGGGTCAAATCAGAGCTGTAGCTGCCGGCCTGCGCCACAGCAATAGCAATGCCAGATCTGAGCTATGTCTGTGACTTATACCACAGCTCATGGCAACACCAGATCCCTAACCCACTGAGTGAGATCAGGGACTGAACCCGTGTCCTCATGGATACTAGTTGGGTTCATTAACCACTGAGCCATGATGGGAACTCCAGATTTAACTATTTTTTTCCTGCAATATTTATGCCAAAACTACTATCCATGAACTTATCGAATATCTTGTTAATAGTCAATGGCATTCCATATACCATGAGTTCTGACCACAGAACTCATTTTACAGAAAATGAAGTTCTGTGCTCATGCTTAGATGATTCTCTGTTCTTACCTCATTCCCCTTATCCTGAAGCAGCTGGCCTGATAGAATAGCGGAATGACTTTTTAAAGCTCTGTTATAGTTCCAGCTAGGGGGCAATACCAATAGGTTTATGATAATTCTCTCTATGATACAGTGTGAGTTCAGAATCAGTGATACATGGTACTGTTTCTTCCACGGCTAGCATTCATAGTTCTGGAAATCAAAGGGTAGAAATGGGAGTAGATTCTTTTACTATTAACAGTAGGCAATATACATATATATATTTTGTGTGTGTCTCTTTTCTGCAGTTTTAGGATTTAATAGTCTAGAAGTTTTAGGTCTCAGGCGAGGGATGCCTTCATCAGAGAATATAGCCATGATTGCATTAAGTTGGAAGTTGAGTCTGCCACTTGACCACTGTGGACTCTTAAGGCCAGTAAATCAATAAGCAAAGAAGGGTTTCACTCTACTGGTTGAGGTGATGGATTCTGACTATAAAGAGGATATTAGATTGATTCTGTCTAATGGAGATAAAGAATATTTTTGGAATGCAGGATATCCCCTGGGGTCCCACTTACAGGATATCCTGTATCATCTGATTAAAGTCACTGGGAAACTACAGCCCCTAACAGACAGGATACCAATGCTCTAGATCCCTTAGGGACGAAGGATTGGATCGCCTTTCTATATAAGGAATTCTGAGCAACTGAGGAGCTTGCTGGAGGCAAAGGGGACATGAAATGGTTAGGAGAAGAAGGCAGGTAAATACTAACTTTGATTATATGAACCATTTTAGAAACAAGGTTTATAATAATTAAGGGAATTTTTCTCAATTTTGATATAAATGTCATGTGTATAGAGTAATAATTTTTTCTTCCCTTCTACCATTTCCCTACCATTAACATAAGCTATCTTTTTTTTTTTAAAGCCGTGCCTGAGGCATGTGGATGTTCTGGGGCCAGGGACTGAACCTGCGCCACAGCAGTGACCCAAGCCACAGCAGTGATAATGCCGGCCCTTTAACCAGCTCTGCCA
Organism: Catagonus wagneri; assembly: GCA_004024745.2. Classification (NCBI taxonomy): domain Eukaryota; kingdom Metazoa; phylum Chordata; class Mammalia; order Artiodactyla; family Tayassuidae; genus Catagonus; species Catagonus wagneri. Next base: position 28,395,113 of record PVHT021183696.1, on the reverse strand, counting down.
CCAAGGGCACTTCAACATGAGCCGTCTTAATAGTATTTAACCTTATCTTAGCATTTAAGTAATAGGCTATCAAAAGGAATTAATCTCAGCAAGAAGAGAAAGGAATACTACTTAAAGTTGCATGAAAAACTTTGTTTCCTCTTTTATGGAGAATAATAATATATTTTGATTGCATGAGGGGTAATTGAGTTGGAAGCATAATTTTGCTATTGTCTTCATTGGAAATTCAGTATTGTTAAAAGAGGTGTACGTATATAATGCCAGATTGACAAAGAGTGAAGTGTGGGGAATTTGCATGGCATTAGCTAAGTTGGACCTATATTTTCTTTCCTGCATAGGTCTCTGTTAGCATGAGCCATGAGACACACTTTACAGTAGATTTGGAAGGTCAAAGGGAATCCGAAGTTACCTTCTTTTGATGCATAGATGGTCAGTGTGGTGGCTGCAGGAGCTGCCGCAGCTCATGCATGTAGATTTGTGGTCATTGATTGAATGTCTGATTTTGGGAGTTCCTGTTGTGGCTCAGTGGTTAACGAATCCGACTAGGAACCGTGAGGTTGTAGGTTCGATCCCTGGCCTTGCTCAGTGGGTTGAGGATCCGGCGTTGCCGTGAGCTGTGGTGTAGGTCGCAGACGGGGCTTGGATCCTGCATGGCTGTGGCTGTGGTGTAGGCCGGCAGCTACAGTTCCTACAGTTCCTAGCCTGGGAACCTCCATATGCTACGAGTGCAGCCCTAGAAAAAGGCAAAAAGACACACACACAGAAAAATCCATTGTCTGATTTTGTTGGCATGGGTAGCAGCCAGATGCACAGATTCTAGAGCTCCTGCTGGATCTCCAGCTTCAACTTCTTCAGTTTTTGGACTAGGCTCAGGAGTTGAAGCAGAAGGAATAGTCATATGTAAACTATTACAACAACTTTCATAAGGTCAAGTCTTCTGTAATTTTCTTAGCGGTACTATTTGTCTGATTGAACCCTGACTGCCATAGCTTATCATAAAAAGTCAGTCAAGCAGAGTAATTTTGAGTATTAGCCAAAGATTTGCTGAAAAAAGGACATAGGCTATGAGATAAATAAGAAAGGAAGTGAAGGAAGAGAAGAGATGATGGATTGAAGAAAGTGGACTTTTAAATAAGCTAGAGGACACAGTGAGGTAGGAAAAGAGCCAAGGTGAGAGCAGCCAACGTGCAAGTTGGGATCAGAATCGTTAGGGATGACAGTGCTTCTTTACCAATTGATTTACTGGCATGAAGGATCCAAAATGTTTCAATAAAGTGTGAAAAAAGGTATTTGGAGAAGAGTTACATTATAGATAGCTTGTGGATTTTGGAAAATGTATAATTTTTTTAACAATAGAATAAGATATTAGTGATTGAATTCAGTGCTTCACACATAGTTGGCATATTTGCTCAGTGGCATATTTGCTCAGTGAATGAATGGAGCCATATTTATTTGACTTCGAAAGAAACAATTGTGATCCAATTTGATATACAAATTTAGGCCCAAAGTACCACAATCATCAGGACTGGTATTTCTGGCTCTCATCTCTTCTGTCTAGCAGATGTGATGTAGTAATGTTTGTTGGCTATAGAAAATTAGATTTATTGTTGAGTGTAGGTGACTAAAGTTTTGAAAATCGAAATAAATACGGTGTGCAAATAGGACAAGGTGTAGATTAAAAAGTGCAGTTAGTTGAAGTGGTTTTCATTATATAGTTGGACAGTTTGGGATATTTTCGTTTTACAGTTGGAAGCTGATTAAATTTATGAGGAGGATATAAATACCAACACTCCTGTATTAATTATATTGCCTGTGAGAACAGAATGTAATGATGAAGAATAGTGTTCTCCTTCAGACAAATTTCAGGTATTGGAGACTTTGCTGCTTTTCCTGTCTCTGGCAATAAAAAGTTTAGTTTTTCTATTGAAAAAAAAAGAAAAGACAACATGAGGGTGAATGGGTCTATCATTCAATGAAAGGAAAGAATAAAATATTATTCTACAAAGAACTGCTATACCTGATTATAGTAACACAATTTTTAAAAATTTATAAACTCAGAAGAATTTTCTTTCTCCTCCCAGTTAGAGCTTCCTGTGAGACATTAATCCAAATAAGACAATTAAAAATATTTATTATAATGTAGTTGACTTAGAAAGTTGTGTTAATTTCAGGCATACAGCCAAGTAAATCAGCTGTACATATACACCTATCCATTCCTGTTCAGATTCTTTCCCCATATAGGTTATTACTCAGTATTGAGTAAATTTCCCTCTACTATAAGTAGGTCCTTCTTTCCTGTCTATTTTCTATATAGTAGTGTGTATGTGACACTCCCAACCCCTTCATTTATCCCCCCTCCCACCACATTTCTCCTTGGGTAAACAGGAGGTTGGTTTTGAAAGCTCCGAGTCTTGTTTCTGTTTCATAAGTTCTAGTGTGTCATTTTTATTAGATTCCACATACTAGTAGTGATCATATGCTATTTGTTGTTCTCTTTCTGACTTCACTTGGATAAGACAGTTTTGATTAAATGATCAACTGTCTGTTTTCCCTTTCCCTCCCTTCCTTCCTCCCTCCCTTCCTCCCTCCCTCCCTTCCTTCCTTCCTTCCTTCCTTCCTTCCTTCCTTCCTTCCTTCCCCCTTCTTTCTCCCCTTCCTTCCCTCCCTTCCTTCCCTTCCCTCCCTTCTCTTCCTTCCCTTTCCTTCCTTCCTTTTCCTTCCTTTCTTCCTCCCTCCCTTCCTCCCTTCCTTCCTTCCTTCCTTCCTCCCTCCCTCCCTCCCTCTTTTGCTTTTTAGGGTGGCACCCATGGCATATGGAAATTCCTAGGCTAGAGGTAGTATCAGAACTGTAGCTTCTGGTCTACACCACAGCCATAGCAATGTGGGATCCAAGCCGCATCTTGCGACCTACACAACAGCTCATGGCAAGGCCAGATCCCTGACCCACTGAGCGAGGCCAGGGATCGAACCCATATCCTCATGGATCCTAGTTGGATTCATTTCCACTGCGCCACAATGGGAACTCCTCCTATTTTCTTTTAATTTTATGAAGCCAGTTATATAACAGGCAACCCATCAGGAATAATGAGACAATATGATGATATCCATAGTAAACAATACAGCCTTTAGAAAGAATCTCTACAAACAGTCTTAGAAGTTAGATCTATCTTGGAAATCTTTTACAGTTTTAAAGACTTGGAGAGGTAAAGATGCATCTTTTAAATCTCTTTTTAGTAATTAGCCACAATTGAAATAGTCAAGTCATTGTTAGGCAGGAGGACTGCAATGGGTTATAGATCTTAGGGACTGAAGGCTAACAATGGAAAAACTCAAATGATGTTTTAGATCGTACGAAAGTATATCTAAAAATCTTTCAGCCTGGTATATAAACCAAGTATTCAGTTATCAAAAATCAAGTAACAGGGAGTTCCCATCATGGCTCAGTGGAAACGATTCTGACTGGTATCCATGAGGATGCAGGTTCAATCCCTGGCCTTGCTTGGTGGGTTAAGGATCTGGTGTTGCCATGAGCTGTGGTATAGGTTATGAACACCGCTTGGATCCAGTGTTGCTGTGATGTAGGCTGGCAGCTACTGCTCTGATTCGACCCCTAGCCTGGGAGCCTCCATGTGCTGTGGGTGTGGCCCTAAATAGACCAAAAAAAAAAAAATCAGTTATCAGTTTCTGTTCTTTTCTTCCCTCTGTGAGATTTTGAAGTTTTGATTAGACTAAACATTTCCCCCAGGTTGGCTTTGACTCCATGATAAAACATGTGCATAGCTAAGCAAAGGTAAGATTTCGTGTGTGCATGTGAGTGTCTACTACACTGTCATAATCAGAGACTCCAGGATGAGAAAGATGGAAATGGCCCAGAGAGTTTTCACAAGTATAAAGTGCTCTGGGAAGGTTCCATACTATGAAGGGAATGAGAGAATAGATAGAAAAAGAAGTATATTTAACCAGCTGGCTTCCAACTTGATCTGAATGAACAATGAGCTTGCTGTAAATTTTTCAGATGATAAATAGTACAATAACATTCTTTCATTCAACAAATCTCTATAATTGAGTAGCAGTCATGCAACAGATTCCCTATCCTGGGAATTTAGTGGTGAACGTAGTCCCAGCTTTCTTAGCGTTTACATTTCAGTGGAGGTAAAGAGAAGTAAATAAGCCCTTACTTGTTTGTGAAGAAGTATTAGAGGATATGGAAGTCCTTATGAGGGATGCATGATTGAAGATCGTGGGATGGTTTGGGGCCACATGGACAGTGAGTTCAAAGGGTGACTAGGAATAGCTGGGGGATGAAGAGGGAGGAAGAAGTATTCAAGTGAGAGGAACACGGTACGTAATAATCTAGTTACAAGAAAGAACATGCCTGAAGCTGAACAGTGTGTGTGTGTGTGTGTGTGTGTGTGTGTGTGTGTGTGTGAATGAGTGAGATAGTATCCAGGTTGAAAACATAAGAGCGATCCAGACTGTGAAGGGATTTGTACACCATTTGAAGGGACTTGGATATTAAAGTTATTGACGTGTTGCTAGTGCATTTAAGGCAGAAGACCAGAGAGACCCACATTTTTACATGAATTAGTTTGGTCTTCTGAGAAAGAATAGTTTGGACAGATGATACAACTCAGCCCTGAATGAAAACTTAAGATTCATGTGCTGTGAGTTAAGAAAAAGTGAGGTCATAGGTAACCATAAAGAAGGGTGAAGAATTGGTGACATAGACAGATATAGGGTGTAACCGATGTGTTTTTGATCCACAAGAAGTCATGTTTTTATCATGAACAAAAGAGGTGGTGAAGGAATGGTGTGAAAACAGGATGGAAAGGTGAAGAGCTTGCTAGTCCCACCTCCCAGTACTGAATAAGCAAGTGCAGTTTAAGAGGCTTTTAGAAGTATGGTCTTAGGGGAGTTGGGGCTTTTCATTCAAATCACAGAAATAAGGAGAACGTTGATTATGAAAGTACAGAATATTCAAGTTATTACAGGTGTTCCAGAGAAGATAATGTTGAACATTTAATAGGAAAGAAGGGACAAAGATTATGATTACAAAGAGAAAAAGCATCTTTCCGTGTGCTCCCAGAGGGGACTATTATGCAAGATAGTCTAGTTGAGTGGGTCTTGTCTGGTGATGACTTTGCCTGTCAAGCCCATTTGGCATGTCTAGAGATATTTTGGTTGTCAAACCTGGGCAGGGAAAGCAGGGTGAAAAGTAGTAGATTGCTAATGGCATCTACTGTGTAAGGATCCAGGGATGTTACTGCATGCACCAGCCAGTGCCCCACAACAAACGTATTTCTGGGCTAAAATTTCCATAGTGCCAAGGTTGAGAAATTGTCATAGAGACCAAATTTGTGGTTATCAGAGGTAGGGAGCAGGGGAACGGTAATTGGATGGTGGTGATCAAAAGGTATAAACTTCCAGCTGTAACATAAATAAGTACTAGGGATGTAATATATAACATGATAAATATAACTAACACTGCACCATGTTTTATACAAAAGTTATTGAGAGTAAATCTTAAGATGCTCATCACAAGGAAAAAAATGTATTTTTTCTTTTTCTTTTATTTTGCATTTATATGAGATGATGCAGGCTCACAAAACTTTTTGTGGTGATCATTTCATGATGTATGTGAGTCAGATCATTATGCTGTGCACTTTGAACGTACACAGTGCTGTGTGTCAATTATATCAAAGTAAAACTGGAAGGAAAAACAAAAATATTAAGTTAGATTTGGGGGGTTTGGGTTTATTGATTAGGAAATTCAATTCTTGTGCTTGTATTTGCTTAAAGTTTGTTCCTCTAATTGCTGAATAACATTCCATTTGGTTGATAACATTCACCGCTTAGTGGACATTTATATTGTTTCTAGTTTGGGGCTACTACGAATAATCTTGCCACGGGTATTCACATATAAGTCTTTGAATGGACATATTTCTTTTTCCTTGGGGGATTACCTAGAAGTGAAATTGCCGAGTTGTATGTTACGTTTATATTTAACTTTTAAAAGACAGGAGTTCCCGTCATGGCTCAGTGGTTAACGAATGTGACTAGGAACCATGAGATTGCGGGTTTGATCCCTGACCTCGCTCAGTGGGGGTTAAGGTGCCGTGAGCTGTGGTGTAGCAGGTCACAGACGTGGCTCGGATCTCAGCTCCGATTAGGCCCCTAGCCTGGGAACCTCCATATGCTGCAGGTGCGGCCCTAGTAAAAGACAAAAAAGAAAAAAGAAATCTTGTTTTTCTGGATACAGAATCCATATTTGTTAGTTTTTTTCTTTTAGTACTTTAAAGCCTGGCTTTTGGTCCTTTTTTGTCTATTAGGTGAAGTCAGCTATAAATTTTATTGTTCCTTTGTACATGATGAGCTAAATTTCTCATGCTGATTTCAGAATTTCCTCTTTGTCTTTGGAATTCAACAGTTGGCCTGTGATGTTCCAAAGTATGCTACTTGAGGTTCATTGCACTTCTTTTATGCGTGTATACATACCTGAGATATTGTGAGTTGGTTCCAGACCATTGCAATACAGCAACTATCACAATAAATCAAGCCACTTGAATTTTTTGTTTCCCAGTGCATACAGAAGTTGTGTTTACACTATACTATTGTCTTTTAAGTGTGCAGTAGCATTGTTTAAAAAAATGAACATACCTTACTTAAAAAGATTTTATTGCTAGACAGCTCACCATTATCTGAGCTTTCAGCAACTTATAGTAATAACATCAGAGATCACTGGTCAGAGATCACTCTAACAAATCTAGTAACGATAATGAGAACGTTTGAAATATGAGAATTGTCAAAATGTGACAAAGAGACATGAAGTAAGTGCTGCTGGAAAATGTCACCAATGAACTTACTCGTCACAGGGTTGTTACAAATCTTTAATTTGTAAAAAGTACAATATCTGTGAAGGATGTTAAAGCCAAGTCCAACGGAATGTTCCTGTATCAATATTTTTCATTAAGATTGTGAAGTTTTTGGCTGTTATTTCTCCAAATATTTTTTCTGACCCTTTCTCTTCTCCTTCTGAGACTGTAATGGTGCATGTGTTCACATGTTTGATCTTGTCCCAAAGGTCTCCAAGGCTCAGTTTTCTTTTCTTTCTTTCTTTCTTTCTTTCTTTCTTTCTTTCTTTCTTTCTTTCTTTCTTTCTTTCTTTCTTTCTTTCTGTCTTTCTTTCTGTCTTTCTTTCTGTCTTTTCTTTCATTGTGGTGAAATAGACGTATAAGATTATATTAGTTTCAGGTATAGTGCAACATATTATATTAGTTTCAGGTATATTTATTTATATGGTGAAATGATCACCTCTATTCATTTTCTTTACCTTTTCCCCCATCAGTTCTTCATATTAGATCATTTTCATTGATTTATTTCCAAGTTTACTATTTTTTTTCCTACCATCTTAAATCTAATGTTGAATTACTGTGGTGAAATACTCATTTCAGTCACTGTACTTTTTTATATTTCAACTTTCTATTTGGTTCTTTATTTAATAATTTCAATATTTAGACTAAAATTTCAGTTTTTATTGAGATTCTGATAATTCATTGTCATCATATTTTCTTGTAATTCTTCAGACATGACTTATTTTGTTCTTTAATACTTATTTATAATGACTGCTTTGAATTGTTTGTCTGTGAAGTCCAACTAACTTCTTGTACCTTGAGGGACTTTTCTGCTGACTACTTCATTCTTCCCTTTGTATGGATCACTTTTTCCTGTTTCTTTACACATCTTGATTTTTAAAAATAGCTAGGCATATTAGACAATATATGGTAGCAAGTATAGCTTCTCTCCCACCTCTGTAGATTGTTGTTGTTGCTGCTGTGTGCATGTGTGTATGCATGTGTGTTGATCAGTAACTTGCCTGGGCAAAATACATGGAGGCTGTTTTCTTTTGTGTAATGTCTCCTCTAATAATTATGCTCAATTGTTAAAAACATTCTTTTTTTTTTTGTCTTTTTTTTTTGCGTTATCTAGGGCCGCACCTGTGGCATATGGAGGTTCCCAGGCTAGGGTCTAATAGGAGCTGAAGCTGCCGGCCTTCGCCACAGCCACAGCAACGCGGGATCCGAGCTGCATCTGCAACCTACACCACAGCAACGCCAGATCCTTAGCCCACTGAGCAAGGCCAGGGATTGAACCCGCAACCTCATGGTTCCTAGTTGGATTCGTTAACCACTGAGCCATGACGGGAACTCCCGTTAAAAACATTCTTATTTATATATTTAATCTTGGCCTCCTAGGGGTTACCTCTGTGACAGCATAGCTTAGTGGTCAGCGCTTTTTGGGGAGAGCATTTGCTGAGCTTCTTATTTCGTTCAGAAATTGTGCTCAACACCTTGACCTAGTTAAGACTCTTCCTCTCTTCCTGTTGATATGACTGTGTTTGGGAGTACATTAAAAATTCAGACCCTTTATGTCTGTCCCAGCTTTTGCTTTCTTCCTGGCTCTCTCACATCTCTCCTGTGCATACATAGGCCTCACGTTCAGCCAGGGATGAGTGGATAGCGAGGGCTCTTTCTGGTCCCCTCTGCCCATGCGCAGCTTATGCAGCCTTTCAAATTTCTCTAGAGACTTGTGAGAACTTACCATGTGCCACTTGAATCAGACTACAAGACTATGGTTGTCTCACTCCCCAATCTTAGTGTTAATTTCTTAGCTAGTCTGCCATTTTTTTTTTTTTTTTTTTGTCTTTTGTTGTTATAGGGCGGCACCTGTGGCATGTGGAGTTTCCCAGGTTAGGGGTCTAATTGGAGCTACAGCTGCCGGTGTATACCACAGCCACAGCAACATGGGATCCAAGCCGCATCTGCAGTCTACACCACAGCTCGCGGCAACGCTGGATCCTTAACCCACTGAGTGAGGCCAGGGATCGAACCTGCAACCTCATGGTTCCTAGTTGGATTTGTTAACCACTGAGCCATGAGGGGAACTCCATAGTCTGCTGTTTTGTTGCTTGCTTTGACCAGGATTGCACCCTCAGGCTAGCTTTGTTGTTAACGTCCCCTGTTGGTTTGCCACAGAGTTGCTACTATTTTGGACCAAGTTCACAGGCATGGAGTTGTTCAGTGCTCTACTCCAAACAAGGGGGCACCCCGCAGCAGAAAAGTTGGTGTTTTTCTGTTTGCTTGCTCTCTTGTATCTACCAAGCCAACAAAGCTGGAGGCCAGTAGGAAAGGGAGGAGCTCCAGGTAAAATGATGCAGATACCCACTGTTCCTTCTGGAGGCTTTTCTGGAATAAATGCGTCTCAATTTGTTGTATGCTCTTCTTGGTAATTTCTAGGTCTTAAAATCATTGTTTTTGGACAATATTATAGCTTTATCATTGCTTTTTGGGGAGAGCATTTGCTGAGCTTCTTCTTCTGCAATTTTGGAAGTCCCCTGCTCTGAAATATTTAATTATTTATCTATCTATCTATCTATCTATCTATCTATCTATCTATCTATTTATTTATTTATTTTTTCAGGGCTGTACCCACGGCATATGGAGGTTCCCAGGCTAGGGGTCTAATCAGAGCTACAGCTGCTGGCCTACACTACAGCCCCAGCAATGCCAGATCTGAGCTGCATCTGTGACCTACACCACAGCTCATGGCAACACTGGATCCCTAACCTGCTGAGCGAGGCCAGGGATTGAACCCGCAACCTCATGGTTCCTAGTTGGATTCGTTGCTGCTGTGCCACGACGGGAACTCCTGAAATATTTAATTCGATAAGGATTATTTACTTCCTTCCTAGTTTTCAGTCATGTGGCAGATAGTTGAGATGCCTAGATAATAAACTAGTGTATTTTACTTAGCGCTCCATACATTATTATACTCTAATTTCTAGAAATATATAGATAAATAGAAGTATGCATGACCAGGGCTAATTTTCTTTGTGTTTTGAAATGAATGTTTTATACTTATTTTTGAATGTTTTATCTCTCTCAGCCCTAAAGCTCTTGAAATTGTCAAGATAGAAGAATGGATACTTATGATGTCTTCCCTTTTTTCTCGATGACATTTTAGTTAGTACTATGAAGTAAAGATATTAATGGTAGAACATGTTCAGCTTATTTGAAACCAAGTCTTTGAAGTATCCCAGGAACTTACCTGACATGTTTTTGCAGATTAAATGCACAACAATCATTTAGCAAGAAAAATCTGACCCTTTGCACTTGACCATCATGGTAAAGAAAATGGAATTGCCCCTAATTTGATAGCTTCCTGGGTGTTGTACAGATATTTTTGGATATTCTGAAAAGAAATCATGGCTTCTACTTTTAGAAATTCATGGTCAAATTTATCTTCTTATCTGTTGGAGGTTTGGGGAAGAAATGCATCAATTTAAGAGAATAAAAACCTGAACAAAGTTCATCTATTTAGGTAAAATGGAATTTCACTAAAACAATGGAATTTTAAATTTAAATGCCTTCAGAGCAGTTGTAGTTATAATTGTTTCCACTAAGGTGTGCTAGATCTCCAAATATTATTCATGCTTTCCTTGTGTTACCAAATGCACTGCCCTAAATTCAACACTGTTCGCTGCCTTTCTCAGGACTGCCAAGCCCTCTGCCACACAGGAGGTTTTTGAGCTGAAACAAGAATGTACTACAGACAAATTCAGCTAAAGCACAAAAGAGGACAAGAGACCATTTAAAAATTTAAAAGAGAAGGACAAATAGTAGCATTATGAATGGGTGATTTTTATAAACAGACTTGGATATTGGCTTCAGTTTTGTGGAATAATTTGGTTTGTCTGAGAAATTCTAGAAGGTTAATTTCAGTTTTCAAGCAATTTTTTTTCTAATAAAACTCTTTTCTCTATAAGTGGTGTTACAAATGTAAGGTATCTTTGCTTTAATTGCACGTCAGTCTGACTCTATCGTTATTCATGATGATTTAAATCCCTATTGGTTTCTGAGATCATCCAGTGAAATTTGAAAAACAATTAACACAAAAGAGCAGTTCTAAATAAGTATTTCAGGCAGTAAGTGGCACAGATTCGGAAGCATAATGAAAAATTTTTTGTGGGTAGAAAGAAAAACTGAATTCTTTTTATTTGCAGTACCAGGTTTAGTTTTTCCAAGTCTTAAAGTTAGCAACCAAAAATTTAGCTATTTCGTTAAAAGCCTTCTACATTGTAATTGGTAGATTACTGGTAGACTCTGAAATGTTTGTCAGAATTTGCCAACTTCTCCAATAAACCAAGTATAAATTCTACAGATACGATTCCACATATACACCTTAGTTTGGAAGCACTTTTACATATGCACAGGACTTCTTTTGGTCATATAATTTCAATTTGGAATATATTTGGATCTTTTGTCTTTTCTTTGTTACAGTGATTTCAGTTAAAACGATAATTTGCATTTCGCTGCCTCCAAACCAATGTCATTGTCAGCTTCTGCAACTTGTCTACTTAGGTAATTTGGTTTCATGATTTTGATTATATTGATTGATCGTTATGATCAATGACCATTTAATAAAAATTTAAACTGTCAGCTATAAACTTAAATTAGTCAAAGAAAACCTCAAATACTAAAGCAGTTAATCTTAAATTGTTGGCATGGTTTATTTGTATGGGGAAAATTACTTTATATTCAGTTAAACAGCTGGGAATCTATTAGTAACTGCTTACTAATAAGGTTATAGGTTGTTTAAAAATAATATTTTTGAGGGACTTAATTGCACTCTTTCCACCAAAATAAAATTTCTTCATAGATTAAAAACTGTGGTTGCAGTTCCATAGTTTATATCATCATATAACATTGCCTTCTATACCCAGACCAAATTTCACAGTATTTAAAAAAATCTTTTTGCTGTGATAAGACTTCTATTGTTTTGATACATTTTCGAAATAATGATAGAGGGCAGAATCAAGTAAGTGATTTTTCATGTACATAAATGAGTTTCTGAAAAATTTCATTTGAGTGTTGAGGAAAATGACATGTTTTGTCATTCTACTGCTTTCTTATCTGGTTATTAATTTAATGAATTGGACAAATGTAAAATATCATCTGTACTTTTGCTGAGGTTTGTTGTTTAAATAATTAATAATAGGATAATCAGGAAGCAGTTGAGAATTGTAAAGTTTTTATAGTGTTAATCCACAAAACCCTTTCATTTGTGAGATCTTTTGAGTTGATTTATTGAAACAATTGTCTCCATAATTATTGCCTGCTAAATAATGGTGATTAATCATTATTTCCTAAGACTTTAAATAGGGGAATAAGATTCGTTAAGCTCATTATGACCATATCAAGAGGAAGAAGGGAGTAGTAGGCTTCCAAACACAGAACTTTAGAGAAGTCATTCTTCAATGTAATACAAATGTAAAATATGTACAAACCTTTATGCCTGATGCTAATTTCAAGTTGTTTAAAAATACTTTCTAAAAACAGCGAGGAATGAATTTTTAATATCACAGAACTAAAACCTAATGAGAGAAAATTAGGATCATGCAGAAAGGTGTCTAAGCATACTACTTACTTGTTAAAATGATAAAGAGGGCAAAATGAAAATCTTCAGCATTAAGAACACCAGCAACTCCTGCTGAACTGAGACCGCTGTGTTACCTGAGGGTGGATTGACTTGGAACTTAGGAAGGCTTGTCAGTGATGCTTGATTTTAAGATGCATTTTGTCTGCTTTAGCTTAGATTTAGGGCATTAATATATGTGTGTTTTCTAAGAAGTTGGGCCTGTTTGAAATTTAATTAGAAATGTGGGATATTTAAACTAATTAATGCTCTTATTTAATACGAAGAAATGAAAACTCATCCCATTCTTATTTGATAAGAAATGAGACTAGAGTATTACTCTGGGATGCTTTCTCAGAAATATTTAAAATAAATAGAACTGATGTATATTCTATACAAAATGCTTTTTTTGAGAAATGTGTTATAGTAAGTTCAGTTATTATTATTTTTGCTTGAGTAAATGAGATAAAATGCAAGCCCTGTGTAAATTAGAAAACACTATTAATCTGCATTTGAAGAGAAACTTGGCTTGGTTCAATATCAAGGTCACACTAAGAGAACAACACTAACTATGTAAAGTTACTTTAGGCTTTGCCACAGGGCTATTTTATTATCGAAATGAGCAATTCCAAACAAGTTTTGGAGCAGAAATGGAGAAGGTTGGTGAGTGGAGGCAGTGGAGCTAAGGGGAACTGGGCCTGAGGCCTTGAGGGGGGTGCTTGGAACCCTGACACCAGGAATCTAAGGAAGACAGAGGGAAAGACTACAGACTGATCTTATTTTACGATTTTATAAGGATCATTCTGAGTTAATTTTTCTTCAAGTAGGAGACCCTGTGTTTTATGTATGGAGGCTTAATGTGAGGAAGGGGAAAGCTGAAGAGAGAAAACTTCCAGACTGTGGGCTGGTGGAATTGGGTAGTGGTGATGGTGGGGGCTGGATCTTGGAAGAGACAGGTCGTGCTAGTGTTATACGCAGAGCTTTAATCCCCAGAGTATGGCAGCTTACAAAAGCGTTCAGGACCAGAGAAAATACATTATAATAGGAGGTCAGGAATGGGAAAAATATAGGATAGGATCTGAAAAAATTGATAAAGGTGGTCTGCAAATTTAGCTGTGTTATTTCTTGATATGCAAAGCAAATTATTTTTATCATCCATAGAGACAAATTATGCCAGTTTCTCAGAGAAACAATTTCCTTTCACTGTGTTCTAAAAGAATTTTATTAACAGTTTATTACTTTGCATTAAGCTTTTTGTCTTTAACTTTTTTAAAAAATATAAGCACTCAAGGAGAGTATGTGCTCTATTAAGTCACTAATACCTGCAAATTATAAATAATTTTCTCGTGGCCTATGATGGGAAGATGGGCTTGATTTTGCCAAGGGTGAGTCATGGAATCAGTAAAACAATGGTTTATAATTTAGATTTTCCTTCCCTACATTTTATTAGTTCCATTTCTGGGAATTCAGGGTTACCACTCTGGAAGAGAAGTAGAACACATGATTACCTGTATAGAAAATTATTTAATGAGGCTGTTAAATGATAAACCCAATTACAATTTTAGGCACACTGGAACATTTTCATTGTTGCTGGCCTAATCTGTATCATCCATGTTGTCAATAGCCCCTAACTTTTAAACAAGAAGGATAATTTTTGAGAATATACTTTCTAACTAGACCATGTTCAGTGGTATCTTATTCAGGGGAACCATTTTTTAAGACAGGATGTATCCACAGAATTGCTTCCATTTTGCTCTTTGGCTGATTTGGGGGTAATCAGTTTTTATTTAAGATATGGGCTATAATATGCTTACAGTGAATAATCTTTGGTATTGGTAATGAGAATTCAGTATGTGACAATTGACAGCTCACATCAGTCTTTTTTTTTTAACCTTCTTGCCTCATGTTTATTGCCTCATATTCCTGAAAGTGCTTTCTCTCCACTTTGTTAACATTTTAAGAGCCAGAGAAAGCATTCTCAGAATATCTCTTTGTATGTGTTGGTATTCTTTAATATATTTTTTTGTTTTTTAATAATTAATGTGCAAATAAAGATAAATTGCATTTTAAAAGCCAAATAAGCCACACATCTCAATAGCAAATTAAAGGGTGAGACTGAGAAATAATGAGCTCTGACAACATCAAAACCATGAGGCAAAAGTAAGCTCTATTCATTTTTAGCTATAAATATTACTTTTGTAATTAATTTTTAACATTGGGGTCATGTGATACATGTGTAAAAGGAGGGAAATGACAGCTCTAATCAACTATGCATTTTGTATACTTTTTTTTCCTCCCCTAAAATGAGTTTGAAATGGTTGAATATATATATATATATTTAAACTGTCATCTCAAAGGGCAAAATTGCTGGTTCCTCTCTCAGATGCCCAAATAGTCCAAAAAACATGAAGCATATCAGTGTGTCTCCCCTGTCTGGTCTTTGTTAGGGGGCTGTTTAATGTCCCTGAGAAGGCTTGAAGATGCTCATCAGTTTGCTTCTATTTTATCTCCTGCTCAAAAATCCTTTGTTGTCACCATCCTCCAGTTAAAGAACGGAAGATGGGGTTTCTTATTTTAATTGGTCAATGGGGAAATACCTGCCGTGTGACAAATCTTTTCTTTTTCACTATTGAACACAGTATTGTGCTTTCTTGTGTTTCCTGTCTTCACTGTTTGGAAATGAGATGTTTTATCTATGACACAGCAGTAAGAAGGAGTTTCCAAGTATTACTTTGTTAATACATTACTTTGTATTAATTTTTTCCAGCTCTCTTTTTGGGAACCAGAAAGTCAGTCTTAGTCTCTCAGACACAAATAGGATATAGTGCACCTGCATGAAATATTTCTTCCTCTCAAAATCTTTATCCAAAATGACTGCAAAAATAAGAAAACGGGAGAGAGAGTACTGAGTATGTGGTATGGAAAGATCTAGAAGCCTACTGTGAGGAGCAATGATAGCATGAAATGCCAATGGGATAACTCACTTCAGCCAATAAAGAAGACACTAACATTTCGTGTTGCATGCAGCAGAGGGGCTGGTCTCTCTTAGATGAGTATATTCCAGTATGTTACTCAGTTAGCCAAAGAAGCGCCTGCCTGCATGTACTTAGAATAGATAAGAGTTATAACACCAGCATGTTGTTCCCCGTATCTTTTTTCAGGCAGAAAATTTTCACTCATATTTTGTTGTCAATTATGTCATAGAGGACAACAAGGCTTTTCTCTCCTTAAAAAGCTCCAAGCATGAATATTTACTGCTTCTAATACCTTAATATTAAGTTAAATGCAACCAATTTAATATTAAGTTAAATGTAGCCAATTTAAATGAATTCTAACGTTTTTATAGCAACTGCTAATTTTGGTGATTGACTGAAAAACTTATATTCTAACATAAAACATATATAAGTTGAAATTTAGCCTGCTAAGTTTAATAAACATTCTCATTTATGACTAACATTCAACATTAATTTAAATTAGATGTAATTTTTCTCTATTGTTATTATTGTTATTATTTTGGTAGAAGATTAGTTGTTTTAGGCCCTAGTATATTTTTGATAACTAAGTGTATCATCTGATAACTAAAAAAATCATCTTCATTTCTTTCTGAATGGTAAAATTCTTTTTTAAGTGTCCTTAGTATTATTTCTCAAGAAAACATACTCTTCAAACTTTCTCAGTGCAGATGTGAATTATGTTTACTCTCAATGCATTCTCTATTGGAAAAGAGAAAGTCACACAGACAAATGAATAAGAAACAAAAGGCTACTTTCTCCTCAAGACTGTAAAGGATTTCTGTCAGACAGTAAAAACCTAAAGTTAGAATTTATTGGACAGAGGATGGAGGGCAACCTGTGGTTATGTTGGGATTTTCACAATTTCTCTATTTAAAAATTCACCACAGATTTTATGTGGCATTTATAAAGGAAAATATCATCCTCACTGTATGAAGTCATGAATCCTATTTTATAGAGTGTTTTATTCGTGGCTTGAATTTGGATTATTGCAGAAAAACTAAGGAAACCAACATAAAATAGTCGTATGTTTATGCAGACTTATTTAGTCAAAATATGGCATTTATCTGAGGTAATATTTACACGGTACAAGCAGTCAGAAGAAATTTTCTTTTCTGTAGAATCCTCATAAAATAGTGTCCTAAGAGACAATTATTAAACTATGTATGTGCTGTTTACTTTCAGTTCTCTTCCTT
The DNA here is from genome assembly GCA_004024745.2 of Catagonus wagneri. NCBI lineage: Eukaryota > Metazoa > Chordata > Mammalia > Artiodactyla > Tayassuidae > Catagonus > Catagonus wagneri. The sequence continues at coordinate 28,378,435 of PVHT021183696.1, read as the reverse complement.
GTTAACCTACTCTTCAACACTGCTTAGCACTTCAGAGAAGGTCAGAAAATATTTTTCTCTCATTTTCATTTAGATTATTATAAACAATATATTCATACAAATGAGCAATGTATTCTTTAACACTTTTTAGTGTGTAATTCTGGACATAATTTTGTTTCAGGAATTTAGAAAGATCATGTTACATAATGCCACTAAATGAATGATACTGTATACTCTTTATTAGCTGTGTCACAGACAGAAGAAAATGGTCAGCAGATGTTTGTTGTTAATGACTTTAGGATTCTCTAAAGATTTTAAATATGTGAAATAAATATAAAAGCCTAGACTTAACTGCAGTAAGAACATACGCTGTATGTACCACTGAAGCTGTGTGTCATTCTGTTTGAAAACCTTAAAGTTCAGAGTTTGAAAAGTTAGGTAGGATTATATTTGCTAGGGTACACATGCATCTTTGAAATTAATGTCTTTGTAAAGGAGTGCAGTGAAAATAAATAGCTGTGGAAGTTTCGGGCATGTAATACAGCTCTTTTGTTGTTATGCTCAAGAAAGATCTGCATCTTACTACTAATTTTTATTTTATGTGCAACATCTTGATTTTATGCAAAGTTCTTAAAATTTTCACCAAAGCCTATCACTGCAGACAGCAAACAACATTTAAAAATGGGGTCATTGTTGAGGGGCACTTACAAGACAGTGTGTACTTAAAAGTAGTGAAATTACAAGTTTAAACCAAAAGAATTTTTGCTTTACAAAACAAAATGTTGAAACTATAGGTTAAGACATTGGTTTTACATTCTGGAGATTGATTAGTTTTGATAGATATGTCATGGTATCTATTTAGTAAAGACATAGAAGTTCATAAAATAGAAATGATAACATTGTCCTCAAGCACATTCAAAGGGTCTTAGAGGAAGAAAAGATTCAGATATTAAGAGGGAATTGATGAAAATTTAGTAATTTAGCCTAATTTGGCCTTGTCTAAATTCATGAATAGTCTAGAGTCTTTAAAAACAGTTTTATTATTTTTATGTGCACTGGCAGGCAAACCAAGGAAACCAAATGCCGCCTTTTTAAAGTTACTTTAATTACAGCTAGAATCATTTGTAATTAGTCAAGTGTGCAAACATAACAATACATGCCCTTACTTATATAGCAATTACTTGCATGAAAGTAGGGACTTGTAAATTTATAAAATAATGTTTTTCTTCAGGAAGGAATTTTTTTCCTTGGAATTAACTTATAAAGCTTCTTGTCTATAAATAGTGAAAAAGTAATTTCACCCAACTTCTGACTGAATTAAAATAAATTCTCTATAAATCAGTTTTCAACTAATGAACTGTAGAGCTAGTACATTTCCAAATAAGAGCAACTTATGTGTTACTTGTTTGATATTTTGAGAGCATTTTATTTCTTCGTACTTCCACTTCTGTGAGTTTTAGATTGGCCTCATCTATGCAGTATGAAGTCCACATACAAAAATTCCCAGTTGACACCTGAGATAAATGGGAGATAATTTATTTTAAAAGGGATTCTTCACTTTATGAAAATAGTCACACCAGAATTATTTTGAATAATACGATACTCTTGGTAACATTTAAACACACATTTTAACTCATACATTTTAAAAATTAGAAGTCATTTCCAAGATCATTTAAAACAGTGCTTTTCAAAGTTTAATGCATGTACACATTACCTGAGGATATTGTTAAAACGGGTGAACACTCTGGGATGGGTCCTCATATCCTGCATTTCTAACATGCCCTTGGGTGTTACTGATCTAAGGACCATGCTTATAATTACAACGATCTAAAATATCTTTCTAAGTGTAGTTATTCTTAGGGTGATCTGATTATTTTAAAAAGCTGTTTTTTTTTTGCATCAAGGTACACATTGCCAGACTGTAATAGCAATTTTTCTACATATTTTTGAAAAGCTTAGAAAGAAACCAATGTGTTAATAACTGAATTTAAACTGAATTAGTTTTTTATAGACTCATCCTACTTCTGTCTCTTAAAACAAATTTGTTCTGATTTGTGAACTTGGTTAAGACATTTTAAATCTCTGGGTTTTAGTTTTCTCATCTGTGAAATGAAGATGTGGAATAAAAAGCTGAGCCTGCAGTAGACATGCAAATACGTTACAGAAATGAAAGGCTTACTTCCAGTCTTATATTTTGTGATTTTATAAATCAAAAGTGGGGTGCTTTCCTTGAAAGAAAAAAATGTAGGTTTAGATATTATTAATAAAAAGCAATTAATTGTATTTGAATTTAAAAAACACTAGGTTGAGTTTGCAGAGAAACAATTTGGGTGGGAATGTAATAAAACTGTATTTCCAGTGGTGACATTTTCTCAGCAATTCAGTCCCCAAAGTTCTGAGGAATGGTCACACATGTAGTAACTTTGAACTGACTTATCTCTGGAAAAATATATATTCTCTTCCATGGTCTACTTGAATGACTCGTTGTTTAAAGCTGAAAGATGGTCTCTAAGCCCTTTATTTCAATTAATCTTTCCTGATTAATTTACAAAGCACAAAGGAAGTATCTTAACCCTTTAGATACCAAATACCTCTCTGCCCTTCACCATGTATTTATTCTTATGTTTGACTTTATTTTCTAGAACATAAGTAACGTAATTCTTTATGTCGGATTTGTTTATATGCACTATAATTACAGACCATAGCGACTAACCAAAAAGTGGTGAATATTACTTAAAAAAATACACAAATATGGCATTATTTGAAATGATAATATCCAGGATGTATGTTCATGTTAACTATAATTAAAAGTAAATTGTTCTTCCTTTTCATACTAATTCTGTATCTCTGTACCATCAACTCATGTTCACAAGAAGTTTAAATTATTTAACTCAAGAGTTTCTGAGGACAAATTTTCTGTTTTTTTTTTTTTATGTCTTCAGGACCATACCTGTGTCATATGGAGGTTCCCAGGCTAGGGGTCAAATTGGAGCTGTAGCTGCTGGTCTACACTGCAGCCACAGCAATGCCAGATCCTAGCCACGTCTGCGACCTACACCATAGCTCATGGCAACTCCAGATCTTTAACCCACTGGCGAGGCCAGGGATCGAACCCACAACGTCATGGATACTAGTTGGGTTTGTTAACCACTGAACCACGACAGGAACTCCCTGACTGGCTTTGTGTGTGTGTGTGTGTGTGTGTGTGTGTGTGTGTAGGTACATTTTTAGGGTGAACAGTGGGGGAGGGAAAGTTTTAGGGATGGAAAAGTAATCACTAATGGAAAATGATTCCAGATGTTTGCTTCAGTCTTCTTTTTCTGACTGGCCAGAGCTGAGTCACAGATTATGTATACGACACCTTTAGTAGATTTAACCTGGCAAGTGGAGAAGAGCAGATGGAAAGATATGGAAAGCTTTTCTTGTGTTTTAACAAATAAGGATTTAAGAGAAAGCATTTTTAAAGAAAATGTTTGCTCAGGGTGGAAATTCATCTTCTAGTAGGAAACAACCATACTGGTTGTTTAAAAACATTGATATACCTATCTTTTCTTCATTGTTAAGTGGCCATCTTTTGAGGTCTCCCCTAACCACTCCCCACCCCCAAAATCCTTCCCATGTCCCTGGCTGACCTGGCTTCTCTCCCGGGCCCCAATTATTTAATTAACATTTAAAAATATTATCTTTCAAAATCTCAATTTAAATGACCTTTATCTTCATATTCTAGAAAAAAGAAAAGAGCATGTAAGAAAGGAAAAGATGGTCAAATGCTGTCCAAGAAGAATTTATAATGCATATATAAGGGCAAATAAGAAAGTTGGCTGTGTACGTGATAGTAAGATTTTTCTTTGACTGCCTCTATCAATGAAAGTGGACACTAGAGCAAACCAGCAACAGAAATTTCCCTGCTAATGTCAAATGAAAAGCTTTTCAAATGCAAAAGCACAAGACTAGAAGAGTCTAACCCTTTACTTTCCAAATATTTGATGCCTTTTTTTTCTTTTCTTTTTAGGGCAGCATCTGTGGCATATGGAAGTTCTTAGGCTAGGGGTCAGATTGAAGTTGCAGCTGTTGGCTTCTTCCACAGCCACAGCAATGCCAGATACGAGCTGCAGCTGTGACCTACACTGTAGCTTGCGGCGATGCCAGATCCTTAGCCCACTGAGCAGCAACGGGAACTCCTTGATACCCTCTTAAGAAAGGTGATCCGGAGTTCCCTGGTGGTCTAGTGGTTATTAGGACTCAGCACTTTCACCATGGTGGCCCAGGTTCAATCCTGATCTGGGAACTGAGATCCCAAATAAGCTGCTGCATGATGCACCCCTCTCCTCCCATCCCTCCCCAAAAAGGTGATCTTGAGACTGAAATAATAGCATCAATATATAGCTTAAAAAATTCTGAGATTTTTTTTTTTAGGGCCACATCTGTGGCATATAGAGGTTCCCAGGCCAGGGGTTGAATTGGAGCTGTAGCTGCCAGCCCATGCCATAGCCACAACAGTGTGGCATCCAGTCCACGTCTGTGACCTATACCACTGCTCACAGCAATGCCCCGGATCCTTAACCCACTGAGCAGGGCCAGGAATCGAACCTGCATCCTCATGGATCCTAGTCGTGTTCGTTACCACTGAGCCATGACGGGAACTCCGTCAGAGAATAATTTTAAACCAACTTGTCCACTTACAGTGTCAGTTTTAGGATACGTTTAATTAGAGAGCCTACATGAAATTACTTTAAAGGGGGCTTCTTCCTAAATATTTCCTCAACCAAATGGTCTGATCTTGAATGAGGAAACTCATTCCTATGGATTTTAATTTCCTAGTGGTTTGAATGTTCAGTGCAAATGCTCTTCAGAGCATTAGCAGAAATGATGCACAGCTCTAGTTCTCAATTCTTTCTCCAGCTGTTATGGACCATTGAGTGACCTTGAGATGAAGAACAAGGCAGAGTTCTAGTGGACACTTGAATTGAGAGAAGGAAACGATGTCTCAGAATGACATCACCTCTAGGGACGTCTGCAAATGCTTGCCTAATGCTGGGGAGGGTGTGGAGAAAAGGGAACCCTCCTACACTTTTGGTGGGAATGTAAATGGGTACAACCACTTTGGAAAACATTATTGAGGTTCCTCAGAAAACTAAATGTACAACTACCATAAGATCCAACAACCTCTCTCCTGGGCATATATCCAGATAAAACTACAATTCAAAAAGATACATGCACTCCTATCTTCCTTGCAGCACTATTCACAATAGCCAAGACATGGAAACAACCTAAATGTCCATTGACGAATTAATTAAGAAGATGTGGTATATATACATAATGGAATACTACTTGGCCATAAAAAAGAACAAAATAATGCCATTTGTGGCAACATGGATGCAACTAGAGAGTCTCATGCTAAGTCAAGTAAATCAGAAAGAGAAAGGCAAATACCTTATGATATCACTTACATGTGGAATCTAAAATATGGCACAAATGAACCTATCTAGAACAGAAACAGATCATGGACATAGAGAACAGACTTGTGGTTGCCAACGGGAGTGAGTGGGATGGATGGGGAGTTTGGAGTTAGTAGATTAGATTTAAAATGGATATGCAATGAAATCCTACTGTATAGTGTAGGGAATTATGTCCAGTCTCTTGGGCTAGACTATAATGGAAGATAATATGAGGAAATTAATGTATGTAAATGTATGACTGGGTCACTGCTGTATTGCAGAAATTTGCAAAGCATTTAAATCAACTATACTTTAATTAAAAAAGTTAAAGAAAAAAACTAGAGGTATCACCTCTGAACACTTGCAAATGCTTGCCTAGTAAAAGAGACACTCAGTGAAGACAAGCTCAGGTACATCATTTTTATGGGTATGTTCCTGTCTCAAACTTGAAAATACAATTAAAATTTAATTATTAAAAAATTAATACTGGTCATGGTTATTAGAAGTAACATGCTCCATATTCCTGAGATGAAAAATCCTGAGTGATTTTGGAAATAAATCATTTCTAGAATCTTTGTGGCATTTGACCGGGTTGATCACGTAATACTCATGATGAGAATTTTTTTCTCTTCTGGTTTCTTTGGTGTTATCTTGGCTCTTGGCTGTCTCTGAATACAAATTTTGTTTTTTCTTTTGCTGTGTCTTTTTTCCTTTGCAAAATATTATAAATTTCTTTCCTTATTCCCCACCCCCCAATTTATTTATTTATTTTTAGAGCTGTACCGGCAGCATATGGAAGTTCCTAGGCTAGGAGTTGAATTGGAACTACAGCTGCTGGCCTATGCCATAGTTACAGCACCACCAGATCCAAGTCATATCTACGACCTCTACCACAGCTTGCAGCACACCAGACCCTTAACCCACTGAGTGAGGCCAGGGATTGAACCCACATTCTCATGGATACTAGTTAGGTTCTTAACCCACTGAGCCACAAAGAGAACTCCCTCAATTTATTTTTATCCAATTCTTACCATTCATGATTGTAGCAGAGGACTTCCCTGGTGGCTCAGTGTGTTAAGGATCCAGCACTGGCATTTCTGTGGGCAGGTTTGATCCCTGGCCCCAGAACTTCCAAATAGCATGGGGCAGCCAAAAAAAAAAAAAAAAAAAAAAAAAAAAAAAAAGAAAGAAATAGAATAATAGCTATAAAAAAAGATTGTAGCAGGTATTTATTGCTTCTTGCAGATGACTTCCAGTTCAGTAGCTCTTCTCCCTGACTTTGCTACAAAGCTCTACACATTTCTAACTATCTGCTAGACATCATTATTTGCAAGTTCTGTTTGCAAGTTCTGTGACTTCTTACGCTAAAATGTTTCTCAAACCAGATTTATTACTTTCCTCCACAAAACAACTTACTATTACTAAGTTTCCAATGTCTGTCAAACACAAATATATACTTCTCTCTCTGACTCAGCCTGAAAGATATGGAGTTTTGTTGGAATTCTTCATCTTTGCCTAATCAGATAACTCTATTCCTTTCCACTTAAAAATTCTGCCTTTTACTGCTTTACTTCGCAGGTTAATACTGCTGCCCCCGCTTAGTTCAAGTGCTGTTGTATGATCTACTTGTGCCCTTGATTTTCCTGTATCAGAGGATTTAAACCCTAAATAGCAAGAACTGTGACTTCCTACTTTTTTAGTCTGGGGCTCAGTGTAGTGTCTTAAGCATAACAGACACTCCATACATGTTTAATTAGTTGTTTTTATTATTATTAACATTTTATAGGAGTAATAAATAACACTAAGACATAAAAATTATGTTCAAACTTGGTCATTAAAACAAAGCACCAAAACATAACATGCATTATTTTGCTGGTTTGTTTTGGGAAGGAGCCTTGGCTAGCCAACATAAGGTCAAATATACATTAGAATATCTTTAAATTTCTGGATTTCAGTGGGACAAATCCTGTCTCACAAGATTGAGTTTAATAATTTAAACGTTTCTTTGGATTTCGAACTTGAAATCTGGGTATATGTGGGTGGAAAATGATGATTCTGACTTGAACTGATAGAATTAAGAAATAACTCAGCTGAGTAAGCTTTGTGGCTACAATTCACTTAAAATGCAAAGGTTAGACAGTTGTATAACTAATGCTAGGGACAGAGACTAATTTTAAGTGTAGGAGAGGGATTTAGATCACTAAATAGCACCTTGCTTATACAGTCTGACATAATTTCACTTTACTTCAAAAAAGAACTGAAAATGGCATTAGCTTTAAAGCAGCCAATAACGCTAGTACAACAACCTATTATCTTTATTCTCCATCTGAATACAAATAATACGACAAAATTGGGAAGGAAAAAGTGGATGGCAAAGCCCTTGGGTTTTACAGTTGCCAAGACATGAGCTTCCTAATATTCTGGTCAGCTTTTGCATCTGGCAGTAACTTACTCTCAGCCCCTGTTTTCCCCAGTATTGGTCGTGCGAAGTAAGAGAGTTCCATACCTTCAGGTCCAGAATGATCCAGTTTGGAGCCAATTTTAGACCAGGTTGTACAAACATGCATTGACTAATCATCCATAGGTGATAATTAATCAATCTATCTTGTGTCGTCTTCCTAATCATTATCCCTGTCCAGTCTCTTCTTCCTATCCAGCTTAGATTCCGTGTATTAATGTTTTCAAAATAATTTTTTTCTGCCTCTGGGATGAATGGAGATTGAGAGTAAAATTTAGTTCGTTTAGATAAAATAGAATGCTATCTATTATTTATCATAAATGACATATCTATAACAATTGTAGTACTTACCTAAAATTGCAAAAATTGCCTACCCTTCTGTCTATTGCAAAACTTTTCTGGCAAAACAACAACCCAAATATCTGCTTTCTCCAAACAGGTCCATGAGCAAATGGAGAACTACGAGAGAAAATCATTAACTCAGCAGAACTGCTTCTCACATAAATTCATTAGTTTATTTTTTTATTACTCAATGAATTTTATTACATTCATAGTTGCACAGTGATCATCACAACCAAATTTTATAGCATTTCCATCCCAAACCCCCAGGCCATCCCCCCCCCCCACCTGTCTTCTTTGGAAATCAAAAGTTTTTCAAAGTCTGTGAGTCAGTATCTGTTCTGCAAAGAAGTTCATTGTGTTCTTTTTTTAGATTCCACATGTAAGTGATAGCCTATGATGTTGGTGTCTGTCTTACTGACTTCCCATAGCATGATAATTCTTAAGTCCATCCATGTTGCTGCAAATGCCATTATTTCTTTCCTTTTAATGACTTAACTAACATTCCACTGTGTATATGTACCACGTCTTCTTTACCTACTCTTCTGTCCATGGACATTTAGGTTGTTTACATGTCTTGGTTATTGTATAAAGTGCTGCAATGAACATTGGAGTACATATGTCTTTTTTTTTTTGCCTTTTTGTCATTTTATGGCCGCGGG
>PVHT021183696.1:28334848-28369459 GCA_004024745.2 Catagonus wagneri | reverse complement strand
GTCTAATCGGAGCTGTGGCCACTGGCCTGCGCCGCAGCCACAGCAACGCAGGATCCGAGCCGCGTCTGCAACCTACACCACAGCTCACGGCAACGCCGGATCGTTAACCCACTGAGCAAGGGCAGGGATCGAACCCGCAACCTCATGGTTCCTAGTCGGATTCGTTAACCACTGCGCCACGACGGGAACTCCTACATGTGTCTTCTTGAGTCATGGTTTTCTCTGGATAGATGCCCAGGAGTGGGATTGCTGGATCAAATGGTAATTCTATTTTGAGTTTTCTGACCAAGCTCCATACTGTTTTCCACAGTGGTTGCACCAGTTTACATTCCCACCAGCAGTGTTATAGGGTTCCTTTTTCTCCACACCCTGTCCAGCATTTATCGTATGTAGACTTTTAGATGGTGGCCATTCTGGCTGGTGTAAGGTGGTACCTCATAGTGGTTTTGATTTGCATTTCTCTAATAATTAGTGATGTTGAACATCTTTTCATGTGTATTTTGGCCATCTGTATGTCTTCTTTGGAGAATTATCTGTTTAGATCTTCTGCCCATTTGTTGATGAGGTTTTTTGTTTTTTTTTGGTATTGAGCTGTAGGAGGTATTGATAGATTTTGGATATTAATCCCTTGCCAGTCGATTTATTTGTAAATATTTTGTCCCATTCTGTGGGTTGTCTTTTCATTTTGTTGAGGGTTTCCTTTGATGTGCAAAAACTTTCAAATTTAATGAAGTCCCATTTGTTTATTTTTGTTTTTATTGTCATTACTCTAGGAGGTGGATCTGAGAAGATGTTGCTGTCATTTATGTCAGAGAGTGTTTGGCCTGTGTTTTCTCTAAGAGTTTTATAGTATCTGGTCTCATATTTAGGTCTTTAATCCATTTTGAGTTTATTTTTGCGTGTGGTGTTAAGAAGTGTTCTAATTTCATTCTTTTACATGTGGCTGTCCAGTTTTCCCAGCACCACTTATTGAAAGGGATGTATTTTCTCTATTGTATATTCTTGCCTCCTTTGTCATAGATTAGTTGACTCTACGTGCATGGGTTTAATTCTGGACTTTCTATCCTGTTCCACTGATTTATATTTCTGTCTTTGTGCCAGTACTCTATGGTTCTGATGACTGTAGCTTTGTAGTATAGCCTGAAGTCAGGGAGCCTGATTTCTCTGGCTCCATTTTTCTTTCTCAGGATGTTTTTGTATTCTGGGTCCTTTGTACTTCCGAACAAACCTTAGAATATTTTGTTCTAGTTCTGTGAATACTGTCCTTGGTAATTTGATAGGGATTGCATTGAATCTGTAGATTGCCTTGGGTAGTGTAGTCATTTTGATAATATTGATTTTTCCAATCCAAGAGAATGGTATGTCTTTCCATCTGTCTGTCACCTTTGATTTCTTTCATCAGCATCTTAATAGTTTTCAGAGTACAGGTCTTTTGTCTTTTTAGGCAGGTTTATTCCTAAGTATTTTATTCTTTTTAATGTGATGACGAATGGGATTGTTTCCCTAATTATCTTTCTGATATTTCATTGTTAGTATATAGAAATGCAGTCAATTTATGTGTATTGATTTTGTATCCTGCGACTTTGCCAAATTCATTGATGAGTTCTAACAGTTTTCTGGTAGTGTCTTTAGGATTTTCTAGGTATAGCGTCATGTCATCTGAAAATAGTGATAGTCTTACTGCTTCCTTTCCAGTTTGGATTCCTTTTATTTCTTTTCCTTCTCTAATTGCTGTGGCTAGGACTTCTAAAATTATGTTGAATAGTAATGGTGACAGCGACATACTTGTCTTGTTCCTGATCTCAGCGCGAATTCTTTCAGCTTTTCACCATTTAGAATGGTGTTAGCTCTGGATTCATCCTATATTGCCTTTATTATCTTGAGATAGGTTCCCTCTATGCCTACTTTCTGAAGGTTTTTTTTTTTTTTTTAATCAGAAATGGGTGTTGGATTTTGTGAAAGGGTTTTTCTGCATCTGTTGAGAGGATCATATGGTTTTTATTCTTCAGTTTGTTAACGTGGTATATCACACTGATTGCTTTGCGGATATTGAAGAATCCTTGCATCCCTGGGATAAATCCCACTTGATCATGATGTATGATCCTTTTAATGTTATTGTTGGATTCGGTTGGCTAGTATTTTGTTGAGAATTTTTGCATCTATGTTCATCAGTGAAACTGGCCTGTAATTTCGTTTTTTGTGGTATCGTTGTATGGTTTTGGTATCAGGGTGATGGCAGCCTCATAGAATGAGTTTGGGAGTGTTCCTTCCTCTGCAACTTTTTGGAATCATTTCAGAAGGATAGGTGTTAACTCTTCTCTAAGTGTTTGATACCATTCTCCTGAGAGGCCATCTGGTTTTGTGTATTGGAAATTTTTTAATCATAGTTTCAATTTCAGTACTCGTGGTTGGTCCATTCATCTTTTCTATTTCATCTTGGTTTAGTCTTGGAAGGTTATACTTGTCTAAGAATTTGTCCATTTCTGCTAGGTTTTCCGTTTTATGGGCCTGTAGACTTGTTATGATCCTTTGTATTTCTGTGATGTCTGTTGTTACTTCTCCTTTTTCATTTCTAATTTTATTTATTTGAGTCTTCTCTCTGTTTTTCTTGATAAGTCTGGCTAAGGGTTTATCAATTTTGTTGATCTTTTCAAAGAACCAGCTTTCAGTTTCATTGATCTTTTCTATGGTTTTCTTTGTTTCTATTTCATTGATTTCTGCTCTGATCTTCATGATTTTTTCCTTCTACTAACTTTAGCTCTTGTCTGTTCTTCCCTCTCTAGCTGCTTTAGATGTAAAGTTAGGTTATTTTTTTGAGCTTTTTCTTATTTCATGAGGTCAACTTGTATTGCTATAAACTTCCTTCTTAGGACTGCTTTTGCTGCATCCCACAGGTTTTGGAGTGTTGTATCTTTGTTGTTATTTGCTTCTAGGTATTTTTTAATTTCCTCTTTGATTTCTTCAGTGATCCATTGGTTGTACCATGTGCACTTGAGAAGAATGTGTATTCTGCTGCTTTTGGATGGAATGTCTTATAAATATCTATTAAGTCCTTTTAGTCTAAAGCTTCATTCAGGGCCTGTGTTTCATTACTGAGTTTCTGTATGGATGATCTGTCCATTGCTGTAAGTGGGATATTAAAGTCCCACTATTATTGTGTTATTGTCAATTTCTCCTTTTAAGGTTGTTAGTAGCTGCCTTATGTATTGTGGTGATGCTATGTTGGGTGCATATATATTCACAGTTGTTATATCTTCTTTTTGGATTGATCGTTTGATCATTATGTAATGTCCTTCCTTGTCTCTTATAATATTCTTTATTTTAAGGCCATTTTGTCTGATATGAGTGTTGCTACTCCAGCTTTCTTTTGACTCCCATTTGCATGGAATATTTTCTTCCATCCTCTCACTTTCAGTTTGTATGTGTCCCTAGAAGTGAAGTGGGTCTCTTGAAGACAGCATATATATGGGTCTTGTCTTTGTATCCATTCAGCTAGTCTATGTCTTTTGGTTGGGGCATTCGGTCCATTAACATTTAACATAATTATTGATATGTATGTTCTCATTTTCATTTCATTAAATGTTTTGGATTTGCTTTTGTTGCTCTTTTTTTTTGCTTTGTGCTTTTTAGGGCCACACCCGCAGCATATGGAGGTTCTGAGGCTCGGGGCTGAATTGGAGCTGTAGCCGCTGGCCTACCCCACAGCTACTACAATGCCAGATTCGAGCCATGTCTGTGACCTACACCACAGCTCACGGCAACGCTGTATCGTTAACCCACTGAGCAAGGCCAGGGATCAAACCCGCAACCTCATGGTTCCTAGTCGGATTCGTTAACCACTGTGCCACAACGGGAACTCCAGTTTTTTTTTTTGCTCGTTTTTCTTCCCTTCTTCTCTTGTTGTCTCCTCTTATGGTTTGATGACTATCTTTAGCATTGTATTTGAGTTGATTTTTCTTATTTGTCTGTGTATCAATTTTAGATTTTTGGTTTGCAGTTACCCTGAAGTTTTGATATCGGAGTCTATATATATATGATTGTTTTAAGTTGATGGTCTCTTAATTGCAAGTGCATCTCCAGTGTCCTGCATTTGTACCTTCCTCTTCTCATGATTTCTGATTTTGGTAGCATATTTGTGTGTGGGTGATTTCCTAACTTTACTGTATAAATGCCTTTACTGGTGAGCCTTGTCATTTTTTTTTTTTTTTTTTGTTTCTGGTTGTGGCCTTTTCTTTTCTGCCTAGACAGGTTCCTTTAGTATTTGTTGTAAAGCTGCTTTAGTGTTGCTTAATTCTCTTAGCTTTTGCTTATCTGTAAAGCGTTTGATTTCTCCTTCAAATCTGATTGAGAGCCTTGCTGGGTAAAATAATCCTGGTTAGAGGTTTTTTCCTTTCATCACATTAAGTATATCATGCCACTCCCTTCTGGCATGCAGTTTCTGCTGAAAAATCTGCCGATAACCTTATTGGGGCTCCTTTGATGTTATTTGTTTCTTTTCCCTAGTTACTTTCACTACTTTCTCTTGGTCAGTTTGATTAATAATATGTGTTTTGGGTATTGCTCCTTTTGTTTATTTTACATGGTACTCTTTGTGCTTCCTGGATTTGAGTGAATGGTTCCTTTCCCATGTTAGGGAAGTTTTTGGCTATTATCTCTTCGAATGTTTTTCTTTCCCTTTCTCCCTCTCTTCTCCTTCTGGCACCCCTATAATATGGATATTGTTGTGTTTAATGTGGTTCCAGAGTTTTCTTAGACTGTCCTCATTTCTTTTCAGTCTTTTTTCTCTTTTCTATTCCACATCAGTGATTTCCACTGGTCTGTCCTCCACCTTGCTTATTTGTTCTTCTACCATCTGTGTTCTTCTGTTGGCTGCTTCTAATGAATTTTTTATTTCAGTTATTGTATTTTGCATCTCTGCTTGCTTAAGTTTTAAATGTATTTCTTTGCTCAGTGTTTGCTGTAAATTATCAGTCTTTGCCTCCAGTTTATTTCCAATGTCTTGCATCATCTTCAGCATCATCAGTCTAAAGTCTTTTTCCCAGAGGCTGATAATCTCCAGATCACTTCGCTGTTTTTCTGTTTTTTTTTTTTTTCTTGCTCTCTTATCTGAATTATAGTTCTCTGTCTTTTCATTTTTATAGGTTTTTGGTGTGGTAATCTTTTTTCAGACAATAGAATTGTAGCCTCTCTTCCTTCTGATGTCTTCCCCTCTTGTGGCTGAAGTTGCCATGGGAGCTTTCTATAGGCTTCCTGATAGGAGGGACTGGTGCCTGCCCACTGGAAGGTGGGGCTGATTCCTGTCCCTCTGGTGGGTGGGGCTTTGTCTTTGGGTGAGATTAGAGGGTGGAGCTGTGATCCCACCTGGATTATTGTTTGGCCTGGGGCTTCTCAGCACTGATGGGAGGGGCCAGATTTCTCCAAAATGGCCACCTTCAGAGAAATGCAGGCTGATGAATGTTCCCAAGAACTTTGCCTTCAATGCCCTTCCCCCACAACAAGTCACAGTCACCCTTGTTTTCCCAGGAGATCCTCCAAGAACTGCAGTGAGGTTCGACTCAGATTCCTATGAAGCCTCTGCTTTGCCCCAGGACCCAGTGCACTGAAAGTCTGTGCCTTTCAAGAATGGGGTCTCTGTTACCCCCAGTCTCATGGAGCTCCTTTGCATGAGCCCCACTGGCCTTCAGCATTTGGTTGTAATTTTGTTGTTTTTATGAGAGAAGGTGAGTTCTAGTCCTTCTCTTCCATCTCTCCTCATTAGTTTCTTGGATCCTAAATTCTGTCTAGAAAGCCTGCTACATTTTACTCTCCAACTCTCCCCCACTCTGTGCAGAAATGATTTCAAAAGTTTTCTACACTCCTTAAACTTCTGGATTCAACTTTGTTTCAATTATTTACCCGTTGTATAGAAAACTGAATGTTCTCAGCTTCTCATCACTAAGTTTTTGCATTTACCCACACATGTGTGCACTGGCATTCATTTTCAGTGTCTTTTAGAGGATAAACTCTCCTTCTTCCTAGCTAAAGTCCAGTCCTCTACCTCTTGGTTCCTGATTATATTTCATCTAGCTTTTTCTATTGCTAAGGGTTCAGAGAAACAGAATAAAACAGAAAAAAAAAACAAAAAACAAAAAACCCAGGAGTTATTTTGAGGAATTGGATTGTGTGATTTTGGAGGAAATTAAGTTCTATAATCTCTGTCTTCAAGTTGGAGACCCAGGAAAGCTGGTAGTGGTGTAATTTCACTTAGGGTCTGAAAGCCTGAGACCGAGGGTAGCTGATGATGTAAATTCCCGTCTGTGGCAGAAGAAGACTCATGTCTCAGCTCAGATAGGAAGGTGGGAAGGGAACAAATCCTTCCTTTCTTTGCTTTTTGTTTTATTCAGGCTGTCAGTGGATTGGGTGATACCCACCCACATTAGGTAGGATGATCTGCATCCTGAGTTCACTGGTTGAAATACTAATTTCCTTCGTCAAACCCTCACAGAGTGGATCCTCAAACACTTTCCAGAAGGAGTGTATAACAAGTTAAGTACGGGATCTTCTATTTATGTTTGGTATTCTGAACCTGAATGAAGACACATAATAGATATGTCTTGTTCTGTTTGTTTTTATTTTCTTCTTCTTCTCTTTTTTTTTGCTTTTTAGGGCTGCACCTCTGGCGTATAGAAGTTCCCAGGCCAGGGGGTCGAATTGGAGCTGTAGTTGCTGCCCTGTGCCACCGCCACAGTAATGCAGGATCCAAACCACATCTGTGACCTACACCACAGCTCATGGCAACACTAGATCCTTAACCCTCTGAGTGAGGCCAGGGATTGAACCCGCATCCTCATGGTTACTAGTCAGGTTTGTTACCTCTGAGCCACAGTGGGAATTCCTGTTTGTTTTTCTTTAGTTCTGCCTGCTTAGTTTGTAATAGGCCCCTTTTAGTCTAGAAACTCTTGTCTTTCTTCAGCTTTCAGCTTTTCTTGAGCTTTTCCATTTTATTTTGTTTTCTCTTCTATTCTCTTATTAGGTGGATGTTGGATGTCCAGGAATGATCCTATATAACATTTAAGTTTTCTTTCATATTAATCTGATGTGTGTACTTGGAACCATAGTACATGCAAAATGCTCATAGTTGTATTACTTGAATTAAATATTCATTAATTAAATCCATTATGTGCTGGGCTATACACTGGCGAACAGAACAAGCAGGCTCCCTGTTCTTAGAAACTTAAGTTCTGGGAGTTCCTGTCATGGCTCAATGGTTAATGAACCCGACTAGTATCCATGAGGACATTGGTTCAATCCCCAGCCTTCTCAGTGGTTGAAGGGTCTGGTGTTGCTGTGAGCTATGGTGTAGGTCACAGATGTGGCTCAGATCCAGCATTGCTGTTGCTGTGGTGTAGTCCGGCAGTAGTAGCTCTGATTCTATCCCTAGCCTGGCCACTTCCATATGCTGCGACTGTGGCCCTAAGAAGGCCCCCCCCCAAAAAAAGAAAGAAAATAAAGAAACTTAAATTCTGTGCAACAGCTGGAGGGAGGGGGAAAGCAGACAAACAATAAATACCAAATATGTTCCAATATGCATATATACATTCAAAAATATATATATGAAAAACTATTGAATAATAAGAAGAAACCATGTCATGATAGTGCTGTGTAGAAAATTAAAATAGTGGTGACATACTGGAGATTGGTTAGGAAGTTATTTAATCAAAAGGATTTTTAATTTTTTTATTAGAGTTGATTTACATTGTTCTGTCAATTTCTACCGTACAGTAAAGTGACCCAGTCATACACACTCTCTTCCTCATATTACCTTTCATTTTGTTCCATTAGAAGTGATTAGACAAAGTTACCTGTGCTACAGGAGGATCTCATTGTCTCTCCATTCTAAATGTAACAGTTTGCCTCTGTGAACTCCAAACTCCCAGTGGATCCCACTCCCTTCCCCTCCCCCTTGGCCACCACAAGTCTGCTGTCCAGTCTATTTGAACAGGTGACATTCAGGTTGGAATCTGGAGTGCCAACTGTGGTGCAGCTGGATCTGCAGCATCTTGGTAGCACTGGGACATGGGTTCTATCCTTGCCTGGCACAGTGAATTAGGGATCCCGCATCACCACAGCTATGGCTTAGTTCACAGCTGCAGCTTGGTTCTGATCCCTCGCCCTGGAGCTTCATGTGCTGCAAGGTGACCAAAACAAACAGAAAAACAAACAAACAAACTTGAAATCTGAAGAGATGTAGAGAGAGTATTTTAGGTAGATGGAAGAGCTTATACATAGCCCTAAGACAGGGACAGAAATAAGTCCAGAATGGTCCAAGCCTGGTATGTAAGAAAGTGGTCATCAGAAATAGAAGCAAATCCCTAGGGCTTTGTAAGTCATGGAAGCAGTTTGGATTTTCTTCCAAGAATGATGAGAAGCCTTTGAAGAATTTTAAGGAGTACGGGGGCCAATCTGATTTGTACTTCAGGATGATTTCTCCAGTTGCAACATGAAGCATGGATTGTTTTGGAGCTGGAGTGAAAGCAGAGGGATCAGCGATAAGGCTATTGTGAAAGTGCAGGCAAGACAGCTTTGATCTGGGCTAGTGGTAGAGATGGAAATAAGTGGATCCAGTGAAATTACTGAGTCAAAGTGATTATGGTTTTTTAATTTTACAAGTTGTTCCCTAAAAATATTTTAATTATTTTCACTCCTCTAATGGTGTATGAACGTATATAATAATAATGTAACATGAAAATTGTCTAAGAGGTCTACACTTGAATTTTATATAAGATGAAAATGTGGAGTTCCCATTGTGGCTCAGTGAGTTAAGGACCTGTGAGGATGCAAGTTTGACCTCTGGCCTTGCTCAGTAGGTTAACAATATGGTATTACCACAGGCTGCTGCAAAGTTCACAGATGTGATTTGGATCTGGTGTCACCATGGCTGTGGTGTAGACCTTAGCTGCAACTCCATTTTGCACCCTAGTTTGGGAACTTCCATATGCCACTGGTGTGGCCATAAAATGGAAAAAAAAAACCACCTGAAAACATGATCTTACATGTATTACTTTAATATAAGATCCCTTCCTAGGAAGGTGTCTCAAATTCTGGTGATATATGCCACAGTGTCTCAGCATTTCTTTTTTTTCTATGCCGTATGCTCTTTTGTTTGACATGTCTCTGCTTTCCATGTTATATATGGACATGAATATATTCTGTTTCTTCTCTTATATATCATTTATTTTCTTACTGAAATACAGTCGATATACAATATTAGTTTCTTGTGTACTACATAGTGATTTAACCTTGCATATACATTATGAAAGATGATATTATAAGTCTAGTAACCACCTGTCCCCATACAAAATTATTATAATATTATGGACCATATCGCTTTTCTTTTTGTATTTTCAGGGCCGCACCCGTGGCATATGGAGGTTCCCAGGCTAGGGCTCCAGTCAGAGCTGTAGCCACCGGCTGACACCACAGCCACAGCAATGCGGGATCCGAGCCACGTTTGTGACCTACACCACAGCTCACAGCTCACGGCAACGCCGGATCCTTAACCCCCTGAGCGATGCCAGGATCAAACCCGCAACCTCATGGTTCCTAGTCTGATTCCTTAGCCACTGAGCCACAACGGGAACTCCTGGACCATATTTCTTATACTGTATATTGCATACCTATGGCTTATTTATTTTATAACTGGAGGTTTGTATCTCTTAATATGATTCATCTATTTTCCCCTCCTCTCAAATCCTCCTCTTGGGCAAACACTTGTTTGATCACTGCAGCATCTTGGTAGTGCTGGGACGTGCGCATAAACTATATCTATGAGTTCTCATTTTGTTTATTTTGTTTTTTAGATTTCACATGTAAGTGAGATCATGTGGTATTTTCCTTTCTCTGTCTGATGTATTTCATGTAGCATAATACTATTGGAAGATTTCATTTTTTATGACTAATATTGCAGTGTGTGTGTGTCTGTGTGTGTGTTTGTGTATGTATGTATCTATATTCTTTATCAATTCATTTATTGATGGACATTTTTCCAAAGAAGACATACAGATGACCAACAGATACATGAAAACATGCTCAATTCTAATAGTTTTTTGTTGATGTCTTAAGGATTTTCTGTATATGGTAACATGTCACCTGCGAACAGTGACAGTTTTACTTCTTCCTCTCCAGTTTGAATTTCTTTTATTTATTTATTTTCCCTTTCCGATTGCTGTGTCTAGGACTTCCAATACTACATTGAGTAAAAGTGGAGAGAATGAACATACTTGTCTTGTTTCTCATTTTAGAGGAAATGCTTTCAGCTTTTCATTGTTGAGTATGATGTTGGCTATTGATGTGCCATATATTACCTTTATTATGTTTAGGTATGTTCCTTCTATACCCACTTTGTTGAGAGTTTTTTATTTTTATCATAATGTTATATTGAAATTTGTCAAAAACTTATTCTGCATCTCTTGAGATACAATATTTTTTTTTTCTTTTTGCCTTTTCTAGTGCCACACTCACAGCATATGGAGGTTCCCAGGCTAGGGATTCAATCGGAGCTGTAGCTGCTGGCCTACGCCACAGCCACAGCAACGTAGAATCCAAGCCGTGTCTGCAACCTACACCACAGCTCATCGCTATGTTGGATCCTTAACCTACTAAGTGAGGCCAGGGATAGAACCCTCAACCTCATGGTTCCTAGTCGGATTAATTAACCACTGAGCCATGACGGGAACTCTGAGCTAATCATATGGTTTTTATTGTTTAGTTTTTAATATGGTGCATCACATTGATTGTTTTGTGGATATTAAACTGTCCTTGCATTCCTGAGATAAGTCCCACTTGATCATGTTGTATGAGGAGGAGAAGAGACTAAATAACTTGTCAAAAGTCATACCCTCAGTAAGTGACAATTAGGACTTGAACCCAAGTAATTGGATAGTACAGCCCCTGCTTTTAATGACTATGATCTGTTAGTACTCTTTAAAGTTGACACTATTAAACTATTCAGAGCATATGTATTAATGTAAAATATATGCCAGGCACTGTGCTAAATACTGCGGTTACCATAAAGAAATGGTATTTATAGACTTTTAAACATCTGAGCAGGTGAAGAGTTATTTTTTTCTTTAATGAAATTATAAGTCCCATTCTTGAACAATTGTAATTTACTTAATTAGCATATGTGAATATACAGATAATGAGTCAATATCATAGACTAGCACATATTATATTACATATGTTCTCAGTAAATAGTCCTTATTTTATTTTTTATTTAATTTAATTTAATTTTGCTTTTTAGAGCCACACCCGGGGCATATAGAAGTTCCCTGGCTAGGGGTGGAATTGGATCTGCAGCCCCTGCCCTATGGCACAGCCACAGCAATGCAGGATCTGAACCATATCTGTGACCTACACCGCTGCTCATGGCAACAAGGGATCCTTAACCCACTGAGTGAGACCAGGAATTGAACCCTTATCCTTATGGATCCTAGCTGGGTTCGTTAACCACTAAGCCATGAAGGGAACTCCCTCAGTAAATATTGTTTATTAACTGGGCCTTATTTCTTCCAGAAAAATAACTTTCTATTTTAAGATTCCAAAGAAATGAATTTTCTTTCAAATAGATAAGGAGTTATTTTAGCTTCCATTCTTAGTATTTGTGGATATTCAGATATACTCAAGACTTCGTGTTTGAAGACTTTAGCTAATGGGATACCACTTTCATTTTCAGTTTAGTGGTCACAGTGACATATACTTAGAGAATTCTAAAATGAACATGTATTGGTGGGTTTGCTAACTATGTATTTTTATAACTATAGTACCATGGAAACTAGATATCTACAATTTGATAAAATATATCATTTAACTTCCTAATGGAGGTATGCTTTTTAGAGTATGTAAAAGAATTTTCTTTAGTTCTATATCATAAAAATCCATTCTTTTTTTGCTTGAATTTTTCTGTGACACAATAGATGATTATGCAAGGCCATTTATGTAAGTGAATTGCTCAGTGATATTATCAGCCAAAATTGTAGGTTGAGGTCAAGTGATGTCAAGTTATTATTTAAAGAAACAAAGACAAAGAGAAAAGACAAATTGTAGAGGAGAAATTGAATACATTTTTGGCAAAATGAGTAGGAAGGTCAGTAAAGGACATGAAGCTAGACTGATGTCATTATAATTGGCTTCAATTCAGAAGTGGCAGAGTGGCAGTTAGCCAAAAAGGCACTTTGATGTTGTTTGTTTATATATTGCTGTTTAGCTATCCATATCCAGAAATGGAGATTACAACAGATAATTTGATGGTAGATGACTGAATATGTGGTACCCGCCTTATTTTAAACTTTTCTAAATGCAGTAACTATATTTATTTAGAACTTTCATTTTTAAGATGCATGCAGATCTGTGAGACCTGCAATAAAGACAGGTTAACCTACTGCAGAGATATTTATTTGATGTAATAAGATGGATATAGATTTTGTTTTTAACAAAACATTTAGGGAGGATTCCCATGATGTTTTTAAATTATGAAATAATCAGATCTCTGCAGCATCCTATCCTGCTTCATGGGTGATATTTATGCCATGCCTATGAAAAGGGAGAAAGGAGTCAGTTGGAAGGATGTTTTCCTTTTTTTAGTTTCTCATTAGATTGTGTTATGCACTTCCTCTACTGCAGACTATAGCCACCTGAATAACTCTTACTCTCTTGCCTAAATCACATGCATTTAGCAACAGATAGCTTCCTTTTGGTTAGAGGTTTTAGGTATAATTTTTGTTGCATGCAGATATTATACAGCAAAAATGTCCAATAGAAATGTAACACAAACCACAAATATGAGCCCCAAATGTTATTGTAAATTTTCAGGTAGTCACATTTGGACAAAGTTAAACTTAATGATATGTTTTCTTTAGTACAGTGCATTCAAAGTAATATCGTTTAAATATGCAATCAAAAACAGCCCTAATGTTACAGCTGGTTTTGAGGCTATAACTGATACTTATGGTCCTAGTCCTCTTCTAAACATTGTAGATTCTTTTCACTCCTGGTTAACACTTTTGCTAGTAAGTGTCTAATCTAGTGGGTGATTCTGACCAAGTTCTTTTCAGGCCCTGCAGCAGCCCAACTACTTACCATCAAATCTGGAGATCCATGCAGTTGGCCTTTCCCGTTGATGACTCTTGTCTCCAAAGGCCAAACCAGTCACCTAGGTTAGGGGATGGAGTCTGTAACCTATCAAGTATGTTTATTTCAACAAAAAAAGGATAGAGGAAGTGATTACTGCGTTTTTCTATGTCCCATGCTCCCTTTGTAAACTAGACCTAGTGAAACTATTTATTAGCATGTATTCCCATTCTGTCATGTGTAACTGGATGACTTTGAGTTCCTGAATAATAAATGTGACCTTGAAATTTCTGGGTATTCTTTCTCCAGTGTGATTACCTGAGTGAATGGTCCTAGGTTTCAGTGAAGGATTGGTTGAGTAATTACCTTATAATGTTGTCTCAGTAGTGCATGGTCATTCCTTATGTATTCTTGACCTCTTCTTTGATTACTGGAGGCCCATATGGGAGACTGGGCTTGATCTTGAGAGGAACATATGCTGTATTGAAAGGCAGGGGTCTTTTCGTTGTCTTCAAGTAAGGGGGGGGGGCAATTCTGGTTTTTAACAAAGAGGAATAGACTTCTGATGGGCTCAGAAGGGTCAAGAGAACTGGAGTATTTAAGATTTTTGAGTGTCAAGACCTAGACATTCCCATTCCCAGGTTTACTAATCCTGGTCCTGGTCATGGCACTGCAGAATTGCCTATTTTAGAATTTAACCTTCTCTGGAAGGTTAGCTTTATAATTCAGTTCTGGGAACATACTTCAGCTTCCTTTGCCTTTTAGTTACAGTAGAGCAGAGATTCTCTATGTGCTGCCAAGGAATCCCTCTGGCTTTCACACTTTACCTTAAATTGGTGATTAATTTTCTCCAGTTTCATTGTTTTTCTCCAATGCATTGATAGCCCTTAGCAACAGCCATTTTTTCCATAGTCTCTATAATTACTGCCTCTTTCAGATCTCTTATATGCTTGAGATGTTGCCTGTAGCCAGTGCTTTCCCTACCTAGCCAGTTCACTCTAGGTGAAAGTCTTAACAATTGCATTGCTATAGTATGCCAGGGGCTTTTAGCAACACACCCATCACCAGTGACAGGGTCCTTACTGCTAGCCTCAGTAGATGATTCAGCTCCAAAAATCCCATTTTAAACCACTCCAGACTTCTACTACTTTTGGTAAGTATTCCTGGGAATGGGCTTTGAGATAGAGAATTGCATGTGCAGTTTATTGATGAATGCTCTCAGAAATTTGATTTGAAGGCATTGAAAGAAGTAGAGTTATACAGAGGGAGAGCTTAAAACTGTCCCACAGTTACAATAAAGAAGCTCTGGCATATACACGGCTCTTAGAACTGTCTTTAACTAAGGCATGGGGACTGGTTCTTCCCCATACCTCTCCTCTCTTAGGAAACCAGTCATTGAATGTGGACTGCCCTTGGGGAAGGGCATTACCTTGGGTTAGGTGGCCTTGGATTCCAGGAGAGAAACTCAGCTATGAGCTATTAGCAACCTATATTCCCAGAAGTTGTGGTGTGAATGTCTTGGTCCAGAAGGGTGCTTGTTGGTGGCACACGTTTGACCCACTCCATTAGGTCCCAGGCATAAAACGATCAGCTTCTACGTAAAACATTTATAGGTAAGACAGTAGAGGACACAGAACAACACTTTCAGCTCATATTCTCAAGCAAGGGGGCAAGAGAATCCTGGAAGCAGTATCTGAAAATTTTAAGTCCCAGGCTTTGTTTCTTGCACTTCTTTCTCCAACCTGGATGTTAAGGGTGGAATTCCCTAGCAATTACTTTTCAAATCACAGGAAAAATTAAGTTTCTGCAAATTCATGCTTTCATGACCTGAATGCCTCCTCCCGTTGGCATAGTACTTGCTGAGCAGATGGACAATCATTGATATATTTCTGTCAATCAATGGTGAAAACATCTCAGAGGAGGTGAAATGTTCAATTTACGTACAAAATTTATGGTGGTGGCATGACCTGGAAAACAGAGGTGTTCCATGCCAGGCACCCCATTCAGTATAATAGTTGTACATAACTGACTTAATCAAGGATACAGCAGTGTATTTTCAGACACAGATACATTGCATTCCCATTAGAACATCTCTGCAAACATAATATCTCTCTGGGTAAATAATTTTGATTACTTAGGTTCAAAGAAAAATTAGATCTCGAGCCAGTGTATCAAATATGAGACCAAATATTTCCATTTATTGTGTGAGTCATATTGCTAACTCATTTGTGATACATTTAGGTGCGGTCTTCTGTCATAGACTTTAGTCATTTATGTAACTTATCACAGTTTCTTTTGGTCACTAAGCCACATCAACCATCAAATTCTGAAAGTTCTGATGAAATTTTGCTGACAGAAATTTTAGTGCTAAAAACAGGTAATTATTTGATACAAAATCTTAGTATCAGAGTGTTCAGTTTTTTTCTCATCAGTTTCTTCTGCCTTTTTGTCCTACCACAGCATCACAAATAGGGACTGTCCTATTTGTAAACTTTTTGATTAAAGTGAAGAAATGTACACCAAAGTCATGTATTTAAAGCCATATAGAGATATAAAATAAAATAAATATAAAATACCAATGTTAATTTACTGTATAACTGCCCATAACTTTTAATAGCTTATGAATATTTGATGCTATTAAAATATGTATAACATAGCAGAAAGTAACCTCTATATTAAGTTCCTATGATATGTCAGTGGAAATAATCAATAAACAATCTAATAGGAATACAGTCAAACTGAGTGCAGATTCAAAAAGCACTTGAGGGAATTCTCATTGTGGCTCAGTGGGTTAAGAACCCAACTAATATCCATGAGGATGCAGTTGGATCTCTGGCCTCGCTCACTGGGTTAAAGGGTGTTGCTATGAGCTGTGGTGTAGGTCGCAGAGGCGACTTGGATCTGGAATTGCTGTGGCTGTGGTGTAGGCTGGCAGCTGCTGCTTCGTTTTAACCACTAGCCCGGAAACTTCCATCTGGCATCCGAGCAACCCTAAAAAGAAAAAAGAAAATAAAAAACGAAATCAAACAAAGAAAAAGCACTTGAATTGTGTTCCACTGGACTACAAAATGGATGTGGCTGATCAAGGCAAAACCTGCAGAATTACATAAATTGTTTGTCAAGAGTTAGAATAGGTGCTGGCAAGAAGTAAGGGTACTTGTTAAGCAAGGGTTGGCTGGAGTCTGAAATGGTTGCATAGTTACGAGGGGAGACCTTGAGACCATAAGGTTGTAGCTGGCTGCTGCTAAGAGATATTGTTTTGAGGATGGCTGGTTGTGTCCTTGAGTTTGATATAGCTCAGAAAATTCAAGTTCTTGTCATGCAGGAGTTTGTCTGAACCCACATCCACAGTGGCCACTCAGCTCTGTTTTGGATACCTGAACCATGGTTACTCCACTGTAATTTTTTTAATGCATTTAAAAAAATGGGTAAAGCAGGTGTACAATGCATGTTTGATAGGCCACAAAACAGATTGCTCTATTTAGCATAAAATTCAAGTTAAATCATCTGTAATCCAGAATGATGTTCCCATACCTCCATATGTGAAAATTTCTTTGATCAGACGCTTAGACACATCTTCCTTAACCAGTATTAGGCAAGGTCTCAAATTACTGACAGCACAACTGACTTAAAGACTTAAGATTTTTCTTTTTTTTTCTTTCCTTCTTTCTTTTTGTTGTTGTTTTTTCTTTTTTCTTCTTCTTTTTCCTTTGCCTTTAGGGAGCACACTCTAACACTGTCTTTTCTGTCCTTATTCTATATTTTACCTCTGAAGAATTTGACAGTGTTGATTTTATTCTATTTAGGATTATTTCTTCTTCTCCTAGTTTTTCTGCAACTCTGGTCTCTGGATTACCTTCCAATCTCCCTGTTTATTTCTTCTTTGTTTCTTCAGGTACTTTCTCCCTCTCTATCCTTTAAATGTGGGTGTTGCCCACAGTTCTGCCTTTCCCTCTACCTTATATGACTCTCCATTTTTTGCCTTTGCCGCTTCATCCACTTTCATGACTTCAGCACGACCTATATACCAGTGACTTTCAAATCTTTCTTTAGAGATAGTGGGCCATCTTCACGAAGATGTCCTACAGACTTCTCACATTCTACCCCAAATCGAATCACTATGTACAAGTTAAGTTCAGTTTGAATAGTCACACCTGGGAAGCATAAATATAACTTTACATTCTATGATAGCTCTTTCCTCCCCTCCCCCAACAAACAGGATATTTCTTTGGAAAATAATAATTTCAAAATTATCTTTCAAACTCAGAATCTATGGGCCAGGGTACACACCCTAAGTAAATGAATGAGGTCTTTACTAAGTATTTATTTATTAAATAAAATTTTAAATTAAGTGATTATATGAAGTAGTGTTTTTCTGTATTTCCATGATAAGTGTCACTGGGAGTCTAGAGATTAGGTAGTTGTGCTAATCAACAGCAGGCCTGTTGTAGGCTAGTAATTTGGAAATTTTTATTTTTACAAATACCTACTATCCCAATCAAAGAAATTTGGGAAACCATGATTTGAAACTTAGTTTTCAGCTTCATTTTTAGATATTGTTTTATGTTACTGATCCCAGAATGACCCATTGAAAAGGCTAATCCAGTCCAGTTTTAGGGAAGGAAAGTTAAGTTTTCTGAACATTTGGTTTGATAAATAAAAACTTGATTTTCATTGTTTTTTAGAAGACACTGTTTCTAGTTTCTATTTCTGGTCCAACTCTTCTAAATCACATTTTCCTTGAAGGGGTCTGACTTCCTTAAGTTGAGGCATAGCAAGCAAATCAAATAATTTTTTAAAAAGTGTTTTTTTATTAAAGGATTGTTATATTATACAACCTTTGTTGCTCTGTCTTCCTCCTTTCTCTCCAGAAACTTGTTAGGAATTAGGGCGCTTTGCATAGACTCAATATTCTGACCTTTCTGTCTTAAATCTCACATTGATAACTCCACGTATGCCAATCTGGATCTCATTTCTTTAATGGATCCAGTTTCCTTTGGCATCCTGGTTAACATAATAGCTCCTTCTACTAGGTCATTATTAAAAACGTATTTGATGATATGAAAATCATGGAGGATGTCTCACCTCCAGCCCAAGTATCACCCTCACTGTTGACCTTGAGCCTGAGATTCAGGTTGTGAGGGTTAGGGATCCTTTCTTTTGACATGAACATGCCGACAGGACAGATGGCCATAAAGCTCTTGACAAGATTCCAGGGTGGTCTCTTCTTGATCTTCTTCTGCATGTACCTGGCAGTCATGTCCAGGAACAGGGCAAGCTGGTCACATCGACCAGGTCCGTATATTAACTCTGAAAATTTCTGTTTGGGTTTAAGCAAAGTGCTCCTAGTGGATGTGCAAATTCATTCTTTTCTGTGCCTAATCCATATTCCTTCTTGCAATTTGAGTTATTCTTCTAAAAAAAAGCCATGTTACTCTTGCTTAAATCCTCCTGTCAGTTACGTTTTAATAATAGGTTAAAGGCCATATGCCTTTCTAAGTCATATGGACTTTCCCATAATATGGGATCAGTCTTTATTCATTCCATTGGTACATTTTTGTTTTTATTTTTTTCCTTTGTCCAAGAATTTTCTCTTTATATGCTTACCAATGCCCCTTCTTTAATGAGTTGGACTTTTCATAATTTTTTTTTTTTTTTGTCTTTTATGTAGAGCCACACCCGCGGCATATGGAGGTTCCCAGGCTAGGGGTCTAACAGGAGCTGTAGCCGCTGGCCTTCGCCACAGCCACAGCAATGCAGGATCTGAGCCGCGTCTGCAACCTTCACCACAGCTCATGGCAACGCTGGATCCTTAACCCACTGAGCAAGGCCAGGGATCGAACCCGCAACCTCATTGTTCTTAGTCGGATTCGTTAACCACTGAGCCACGAAGGGAACTCCCATAATTTCTTGAATATATTGGATTCCTTTATGTATCTCTTATTCATTTGTATCTTTGCCAGAATGCTCAACCTATCACCACCATGTTTCACTGTTAGTTTCTCATACATTCTTTAAAACTCTAAATATTATCTCCTTAGTGATGCTCTTCCCAGTTTTTCCTCTAAGAGAGTTGGTGGCTTTTCCCTCAGTGTATCTGTAGCATATTCTACATACCTTTCCTGTATTAATTCATCTTGTAATGACAATAGAATCACATCAGATGGGCATTTAACTTATACAAATTCAGTCACATCTATTTGCCAATGGGAGGAATAAACTAAAACGTGGGGCAAAAAGGTAGGCCTCAGGCTATAGATGTACTTAAATCTCAGATGGGCTATATGCACCTAAAGAGAGCTGTGAATTTTTTTTTTTTTTCCTTTCTAGGGCCACATCCTTGGCATATGGAAGTTCCTGGGCTAGGGGTCAAATTGGAGCCATAGCTGCCAACCTACACCACAGCCACAGCAACTCAGGCTCTGAGCTGTATCTGTGACCTACACCACAGCTCATGGCAATGCCGGATTCTTAACCCACTGAGTGAGGCCAGGGACTGAACCTGTGTCCTCATGGATACTAGTTGGATTCGTTACCACTGAGCTACAGTGGGAATTCCCAAAAGCTGTGAATTATGATGAGAATTTTCTCTCTTCCATCTTTGGTAAAGGAGAGAAATGTAAGTTACGTTGCTGGGCAGGTGAATGAGGATGGCCTCCTACAAGTGATGTAGGAATAAATATTCTACTGAGAACAGTTTAGAAATATTGATTACAAGAGTTATAGAAAAAGCTTAAAAATTGTCTCATAAGATGAAAATGACTATAAAAAACAGGGAGAGCTAACAAGTTGATATTTTTATAAATTTGCTAAAAGCTTTTCAAGTTGTAAAACATGTACTATAATTTCTGAATATTATCTTTCTGAGGAAATATACAGTTTATATTATTGAACATAGAGTGCACTTATATACACATTATAAATTTGTTGATGTAAAAGCATGTACTGTTGACCCTTGAACAATGCAGATTTGAACTGTACAGAGCCACTTATATGTGGATTTTTTTCAGTTGTAAGTAATGCAGTACTGTATGATCCATGGTTGTATCTGCTCCATATAGACATGGAGCAACTCTGAGTATGGAGGGTGGGCTCTAAGTTATAAGTGGATTTTCCATTGAGTGGAAGGTTTGTACACCAAGCCATGTATTGTTCAAGGGTCAACTGTATACTGTATTTTACAGCAAATTTAGTTTTTTTTTCTTTTTGGTCTTTTTTTGTCTTTTTGGGGGCTGCACCCACAGTATATGGAGGTTCTTAGGCTAGTGGTCGAATCAGAGCTGTAGCTGCCGGCCTACGCCAGAGCCACAGCAACGCTGGATCCGAGCTTCATCTCTGACCTGCACCACAGCTGGTATCACCAGATCCTTAACCCATTGAGGAAGGCCAGGGATCTAACCCATGTCCTCGTGGATGCCAGTCAGGTTGGTTAACTGCTGAGCCACAATGGGAACTCCAAATTTAGGGATTTTTATGGGTGACTTTGTGGTACACAGTTTTCACTTACACTGTGTGATGTTAGAATTAGTATGGTCTAAAGTTGATATGTTAGTCTCCATTTCTTTCTCAATTTTCCAATTCCCAAACCCCACTGAACCTACTGTCTTCAAGTGAGGAATACCATATCGTTGGTGGGGGCATGTGTCAAGACCTCGAAGTGGTGACTTTTCAAAATACCTCAAATACCATGATTTCTCAAAGATTCTGATATGTACCCTTAAAGAGTAGGAGAATGCTCACAGAAATCGTTGCTTATAAAGGGATATGTTGCTGACAGGATGGTTGTTTTCAAGCAAACTTTATGTTTTAAGAAAAGGCTGAAAGATGAAAGAAAACCCAGAATCATATGACCGGCTAGGGACTACAGCTTGTCCTTTGTAACTGTTTTTCTCAGCATCAATTGTGGAACCTGGCACAGAGGAAATATTCAATAAGTATTTATTTATTAATGTTACTTGGGTCTATTTTTGTTCTAGGGAAACAAACCTGAAGTCAGAATGTGTTTACACAGTGTGATGATTAATGTTATGTATCAATTTGACCAGCTCAGGAATGCCCAAAGTGCTGGTAAGTATTATTTCTGAATGTGTGTGAGGGTGTTTCTGGAAGAAATTAGCATTTGAATCAGGAGCCTGAGCAATGGTCTGCTCTCACCAACGTGAGGGTGCAATCTGTTGAGGGCAGAAAGGTGGAGGAAGGGAGAATTCTCTCTCTCTGTTCTTGAGCTGGGACTTCCACCTTCTTCTGCCCTCTGACAGTGGAGCTCCTGGTTCTCAGCCCTTCTGACTATGGGACGCACACCAGCGTCTTCCCTCCTGCCCCCGACCCCCCAGCTTTTGGCCTTGAGACTGAATTTTGCCACCAGCGTTCTTGCTTCTCTGGCTTGCAGATGGCAAATTACAGGACTTCTAGGCTTTCATAACCATATGAGTCACTTTCCTATAATATCTGTGTGTATCTTCCTGTGTATATCTATGTCCTATTGGGACTTTTCCTGTGGAGAATTCTGATATTCACACCTTGAACACATTCTCTAAATTGGGCTGATGGCTATTGGAACCCCTCTCCTGTCAGTGGTTATTCTTGCTCAAAGAACCCGATTGTGTATTTAACCAGAGAAGAGTTTTCTCAGAATGTTGCCTGAACCTTTCCTTTTCTTTGTTCTTTGTTTAGTAGAATTTGTTTAATTGCAGCTTTTTTTTTTCTAAACAAAATTTGTTTATCTTTAAAAGATTCCCCCCCTGAGTTCCCACTGTGGCACACTGGGTTTAGAACCTAAGTGCAGGAGTTCCCATCGTGGCTCAGTGGTTAACGAGCCTGACCATGAGGGTTTGATCCCTGACCTCCCTCAGTGGGTTAAGGATCTGGTGTTGCCATGAGCTGTGGTGTAGGTCGCAGACTTGGCTCGGATCTGGCATTGCTGTGGCTGTGGTGTAGGCCAAGGCTGTAGCTCTGATTTGTCCCCTAGCCCGGGAACTTCCATCAGCCATGGGTGTGGCCCTCAAAAGACAAAAAAAAAAAAAAATCTGAGTGCAGTGGGATAGACTGGGAGTCTGGGGTTAATAGATGCAAACTATTGCATTTAGAGTGGATAAGCAATGAGATCCTGGTATATAGCACAGGGAGCTTTATCCAGTCACTTGTGATGGAATGTGATGGAGAATAATCTAAGAAAAAGTATATATATATATATATATATACACACACACACACACATACACGCACACACACACATACACACATATGTATATATATATAAACTGGGTCATTTTCATGGTAGAAATTCACAGAACAGTGTAAATCAACCATAATGGAAAAAATAAAAATCATAAAAAATAAAAAGAATCTGGAGCAGTGGCTTGGGCCACTGCAGAGGCACAGATTTGATTCTGGGCCAGGTGCAGTGGGTTAAAGGCTCCGGCAGTGCTGCAGCTGTGGTCTAGGTCACAGCTGCAGCTTGGATTCAGTTCCTGGCCTGGAAACTTCCATATGCCATGAATGTGGCCATTAAAAAAAAAAAAATTCCCCTCTTCTTTTTCCAGAGCTCTGGCCAGCTGACTAAAATGAATGGTAACACTGCTTCTGTTCATCCTATTCCATCTTTAGAAGCAACCATGTGATGTGATTCTCTACTCTTCCTTGGGGATAATCTTCACGGTCAGACTTTCTCCTCTAACCTGTCATCATCTTGGTGGCCATCCTGGGAACCCTCTCCACATTTTACATGTCAGCCTCTGGTTTTGGTCCAAATGAATATTAAGGATATGGGGTGATTTTATACTCTAATGGCTACTCTGTAGCTATTGTATTATAGAACTTCTTTTAAAAATCTATCATGTTGGAATTCCTGTTGTGGCATGAATCTGATTAGCACTCATGAGGATGCAGGTTCGATCCCTGGACTCGCTCAGTGGGTCAGGGATCTGGCATTGCCATGAGCTGTGATGTAGCTCGCAGACTTGGCTCAGATCTGGCATTGCTCTGGCTGTGGTGTAGTTCTGATTCCACCCCTAGCCTGGGAACCTCCATATGCCGTGAGTGCAGCCCTGAAAAGCAAAAACAAAAATGAAAACAAAAAACGAAAAAGACCCCCTATCATGTTATATTCTTTCTTTTCTATTTTCCCCATAGAAGTGTACAAATCTTTTATTTCTTTTAAAAATAATAGAAATTTATTATTTCATTTCAAAAATAAATAGAAATTTATTATTTCATTCTATACAATTTGTATTTCAGGTGTACGACTTATTTTACACCTGTAAGCATAATGAATGTCATTCCTTATGTAATGTAGTCCAGGAGCAGCAAAGGCAATTACTCTGAGGGTAAGTTAGGAAACAGTTGTATGTGAAGCTACCAGATATGAGAAAATAGAGTGATGCAGGAACTTTGGACTGAGGAGTGCATGTTTTGTCTAAAGGTATTAATGTTTCATTTTTAAAAAAAAGTTTCTCTGGCAAAAATCAATTTAAGGATTGTCTACAGGCCTCATTCAGTCCCTGTTTTAAATCATTGACAAAAAAGTTAATAATATGGAGGATCTATTGGAATTTTTGTTCCTTTATTCATTTAACAGTTTGTTAAATGCTGGAGGATTCCAGGTGACCATTTAGAATGTTGTGCATTTAAATACTAGTACTCATATTGGGAATTCCCGTCATGGCGCAGTGGTTAAAGAATCTGACTAGGAACCATGAGGTTGCGGGTTCGATCCCTGCCCTTGCTCAGTGGGTTAACGATCTGGCGTTGCCATGAGCTGTGGTGTAGGTTGCAGACGCGGCTCGGATCCTGAGTTGCTGTGGCTGCGGCGCAGGCCAGCGGCTACAGCTCCGATTAGACCCCTAGCCTGGGAACCTCCACATGCCGCGGGTGAGGCCATAAAATGACAAAAGGCAAAAAAAAAATAAATAAATAAATACTAGTACTCATACTAACACGGACACTAAGAATTTGTCCGACTCACATTCTCTGGATCTAGGAAACCAAGCAGAAAACTAATGTCTGATTATAGGACTATGTGGTTAATGCAGTGAAGTGGTGGGTTTCCAGAGGGCTTGGGAACTTGAAGAGGTGAGTGACACTTGAGGACTCAGTATTTAACAGGAGAGCTAATCTCTTGCTTAAATCTCAGAAAATAAATATATGGACTTGAAAATGTGGGAAGGAGTAGTTTGGTAGGGAGGAAACAGATTTTGAAAATCAGCAGGTCGGAGTTCCTATTGTGGCTCAGCATGTTAAGAACCCGACTAGTATCCATGAGGATGCAGGTTTCATCCCTGGCCTCGCACAGTGGGTTAAAGGATCTGGCATTGCTGTGAGCTGTGGTGTTGGTTGCAGAAGCGGCTTGGATGTGGTGTTGCTGTGGCTGTGGCATAGGCTAGCAACTGCAGCTTCAATTGAACCCCTAGCCTGGGAACTTCCATATGCTGCACATGTGGCCCTAAAAAGGAAAAAAAAAAGGAAAGAAAGAAAGTCAGCAGGTCAGCAGTCCCACTCTCGGGCATATATCTAGAGAAAACTTTTCTTGAAAAAGATACATGCACCCAGATTATCATTGCAGCACTATTCACAATAGACAAGACATGGAAGCAACCTAATATCCATCGATAGATGAATGGATTAAGAAGATGTGGTACACAGACACACACACACACACACACACACACACACACACACACACACAGTGGAATACTACTCAGCCATAAAAAATTGCAGCAACGTAAATGGCACTAGAGACTCTCATACTAAGTGAAGTCAAAAAGAGAGACAAATACCGTATGATATCCCTTATATCTGGAATCTAATATATAGCATAAATGAACCTTTTCATAGAAAAGAAACTCGTGGACTTGGACAACAAACTTGTGGTTGCCAAGGGGGAGGGGGCAGGAGTGCAATGGACTGGGAGTCTGGGGTTAATAAATGCAAACTATTGCCTTTGGAATGGGTAAGCAATAAGATTCTGCTGTATAGCACTGGGAACTGTATCTGGTCACTTGTGATGGCGCATTATGGAAGATAATGTGAGAAAAAGAATGTATATATGTATATATGTATATATGTGTGATTCAGTCACCTTGCTTGACAGTAGAAGTTGACAGAACACATAAACCAGCTATAATGGAAAAAAAAATCATTAAAAAAAAGAGAGAGTTCCCGCTGTGGCTCAGTGGTTAACGAAT
Source organism: Catagonus wagneri (assembly GCA_004024745.2). Classification (NCBI taxonomy): domain Eukaryota; kingdom Metazoa; phylum Chordata; class Mammalia; order Artiodactyla; family Tayassuidae; genus Catagonus; species Catagonus wagneri. The sequence goes on along the minus strand of PVHT021183696.1, from coordinate 28,344,170 downwards.
CCGACTAGGAACCATGAGGTTGCAGGTTCGATCCCTGGTCTTGCTCAGTGGATTAAGGATACGGTGTTGCCGTGAGCTGTGGTGTAGGTTGCAGATGCGGCTTGGATCCCGCGTTGCTGTGGCTGTGGCGAAGGCCGGCAGCTACAGCTCCTGTTAGACCCCTTGCCTGGGAACCTCCACATGCCGCAGGTGTGGCCCTAGATAAGTCAAAAAGACAAAAAAAAAAAAAAAAGAAAATTGACAGGTCAAAGATTTTTTTTTCCTGTCACAATCCATTTTTATTTTTATTTTTCATTTTTAAAGTTTTATTGAAGTATAGTTGATTTATAATGTGATAAATTCTGCTGTACAACAAAGTGATTCAGTTATACATTTATAAAAATCCACTCTTTCATAATTTCTTTTGCCACATAGACCATCATAGAATATTGGGCAGAATTACCTGTGTGAGCAGGTCCCCAATTTTTTTTTTTAAGTGATTTATATGTTTAGCAACATCTGTTATATCCCTTAAGGCTGGTGACATTAAAAAAATAATGCTGGGAACAGTTCATTATAAGTTACTTTAAGGATTTTTTTTTTTAAAGAATTATTGTCCATGAGGATGCGGGTTTGATCCCTGGCCTCAGTAGATTAAGGGTCTGGCCTTGTCACAAACTGCAGTGTTGGTCACAGATGTGGCTCGGAACTGGTGTTGTTGTGGCTTGGTGTAGGCCAGCAACTGCAGCTCTGATTTGACCACTAGACCAGTAACTTCCATATGCCACAGGTGTGGTTCTAAAAAAAAACAAAAGAAAAATTACATAAATTATGATTAACTGTGCTCTAGTGTTACTAAAAGGTAGGTTCATGTGACATTTTATTAGATGATAGTGTTCCAAAACCTATACATAAAAAAATATTGTTGAGTATTGTTGACTGTCCATTCAAGAAATGAAATTTGGTCTCTGCCTCCCAACTGAAAAAGTGCATAAAGGTTAGGTTATCACTAAGAAAATAATACATGAATCTTTAGACTGGTAGGGGCTTCCATATAGAGCTAAATGAAATTTTAAGAAGTAAAATAAAAGGTGACTCCTTTCTTTTAATCCAGTAAGCTCTTAGTCTCTTTTCCATTTGTTACAACATTGTATAGGTGATTAGGGTTGAAAGTTAACCTGTAAAGAAAGAGTCTGTTTTGAATAAGAAACATCTAGATCACAAGACACACGTGCTTACTCATGTTGTTCTTAAAGTTCTGTTGAGAAAAGTGAACAGAACTCTCTGGGTTGCAGATCTGCGTAGAGGTAATAGCAGACATGGTCCATACACGACTCAGGTGGAGTAGCCAAGCTGAAAGGAATTTGAGCAAACAAAACTAAACTCACATGTGAAAAAGGCGCTGTGAGCTTTGTTTAAATAGCAAAAAGTGAAAAAAATCTAAAAGCCAGTTGATAGAGTACTGGTTAAATGTATCAATACACAGACATGAAAGAAACTAAGCTAAACTACTCATTGAAATGAATAAGTATATCTTATGTACCAAGGAAAAGTATTTTATTGGCTAGGAAAAAAAAAAGAAAAACTCAGGATACAGAACAAAGCATGAAATATGTTTCTCATTTTGACTTTAAAAAGGTAGAAACTCATATGGATAGACTTGAGAAATTTCTGAAAAGATAAATAGGAAACGTTGATGGTAGATATTCATGAGGAATGAGGTATGTGTCTGGGTTGGGAATAAAGCTTGCTTTTTAGTGTATAAAACCTTTCTTATCAGATGTGTATGTATGTATACGTTCTATGAAGTTATTATTTTGTAAAAACAATAAGCCAACTAGATCATGACAAATTCATGACAATGTGTTGAGCAGGGCATGAAGAAGAGATTTCCTTCCGTGTTTACTGGATGTGCATTCCTGTAGACATTTTGAGCATTTCTAGGAGAGGCCTTTGGGAGCAGCAGAGAATGAGTGGACTACGGAATCAAGTAGATTCCAAATAGAACTTGTTTGAATGTTGAATTTTATAAGCAGTAGTTAACTTCCTATAGCAGAGCCTTGAGTTTCCTCATGTGTAGAATGGACCAACAGTTTTTTTTTTTTTTTTTTTTTTTTGCCTTTTGTCATTTTAAGGCCGCACCTGCGGCACGTGGAGGTTCCCAGGCTAGGGGTCTAATCGGAGCTGTAGCTGCCGGCCTATGCCGTAGCCACAGCAACGCAGGATCCGAGCTGCATCTGCGACCTATACCACAGCTCACAGCAACGCTGGATCCTTAACCCACTGAGCAAGGCCAGGGATCGAACCTGCAACCTCATGGTTCCTAGTCGGATTCGTTAACCACTGTGCCACGACGGGAACTCCGGAACAACAGTTCTTGTCTTCTGGATTATATGAAGCAGATGTCTGGTTCAGTGCCTTTTATTATGGTTTCTATGTAATGAATTAGCATCTTATTTTAGCTATTTTAAATTCCATTTGTTATACTGGAGTTCCCTTCGTGGCTCAGTGGTTAATGAACCCGACTAGGATCCACGAGGATGTGGGTTCGATCCCTGGCCTCCCTCGGTTGGTTAAGGATCTGGCGTTGCCGTGAGCTGTGGTGTAGGTCACAAGTGTGGCTTGGATCCTGTGTGGCTGTGGCTCCTATTCAACCCCTAGCTTGGGAACTTCCATATGCTGCACATACAGCCCTAAAAGGACCAAAAAAAAAAAAAATTCCATTTATTTTATGTGTCTCATGCAACATGCAATTTTTTTTTCTTTTCTGGATATCCGAACTTAGGTTAGTATCTAGTATAAGGTAATCTTTTAACATATAATACTTTCTCTAGATTTTTTCCTCCAAGTGAAGAATAAATCTATTATCATTGCTATACTTCGTCCCTGGATATGCTTCTATGCCCAAGAATATCTTTTGGGAGCTAGTCATCCAAATTATGAGTCATCCAAATTATGGCAACTCTTCTTTCAATCTTTTCCTCTCCCCTCCCCTCTCTTCCTTCCTCCTTTTATTACCATCCTCTGCTTTGGTAGAAATACTACCTGCAAGCCCATATTCATTTGAGATTTCTGCCCTGAGAAACTGTTCATGTGAAACAAATCTGTTCTTGAGAGATATTTTTAATTACATTCTAGAAAAACCATCCTCAATACCTTGGGAAACCACATTTCCCAAGCACATACTCACTGGTTTCCTTTTTTCTGTATGTGCTTCCATCTTACAACCTGAAAAATGAATTTGTCACTTTAAGCATTTTGCTATGATCTTATAAGATACATGTGATGGTTAGTTTTATGTGTCCACTTGGCCAAGCTCTAATACCCAGTTATTCAATCAAACACTAATTTGGGTGTTACTGTGAAGATATTTTATAAATGTAGTTAATATTTATAATCAGTTATTTTAAGTAAAAAAGATTATCCTGATAATATTGGTGCGTGTTATCCAGTTGGTTTAAGGACCTTAATAGAAAAATTGGAGTTTCTCTGAGGAAGAGGCTATTCTGCCTTGGGACTGCAGCTTCAGCTCCTGCTGGAGGGTTTCTGGTCTACCAGCTTGACCAACAGACTTCAGACCCCAGACTTGCCCAACCAGACCCCACACCTAGAGGAGCAATTTCTTGAAATAAATTTGTTGCTGTGACCTTCCTTCCTTCCTTCCTTCCTTCTTCCCTCCCTCCCTTTCTCTCTCCCTTTCTTTCTTTCCTTCCTCCCTCCCTTTCTTTCTCTCTTTCTTTCTTTCCTCTATGTAATATATCTCTCTCTACTAGTTCTGTTTCTCTGGTGGAAATTTGACTAATACAGATTTTGATACTGAGAATGGACTCTTGTAACAAATATCTACAAATGTGGAAGGGGCTTTGGAATTGGATAAGGGTATAGGGTACAATAATTTTGAAGTGCATGACAGAAAAAGTCCAAATTTCCTTGAAAAGACTATTGATAGAAATAGGAATATTAAAGCTATTTCTGGTGAAGTCTGAGAAGGAAATGAGGAATGTGTTGTTGGAAAAGTTGATCCTTGTTCTAAACTGACATTAAACTGGCTGAACTGTGATCTATTTTTTTGGGGGGGGATAGTAGTACTTATAAGGTATGAACTTGGATATTTATCTGTGATTTCCAAGCAAAATTTCGAAGGTACAAGTTATAATACAATTCAAAAGGAAAGATAAATTGAGGAGGGATCTCTTAAGTAAAAAAGCAACAAGTACTTGATAATTAGGAAGGCTCTTTGTCTATCCACATTGCAAAAAATTATGCTAGAGTTAGGAAATTTACTCTTCAAAAAGCATGTTCTAGAGATAGGGCTGGGGATGTGGTTGGGTAGTCTTTTGCTGAAGAGATTATGTGACTTATGGAGCTACCTAACCATCTTAGCAGAAGCTAGGAATAGAGATGGGGTTATCCAGGAAGGTTCTGCTGAAAACCCTTTTGTTGAATTGTGTGGAATTACACATGAATTACACGGGAGAGACTGAGAAGGTTTTTAGAATTTTTAGTAGCAGAAACACTATTAGCTTGGACTGAGATGGAACAAACTGAAAGAATGTTGGATTCCCAAAGTTCTGCAAACAGGAAACAGGCTGATGGAGCTACAACTGCAAAAGGAAGAATGACTTAATGGGCAGTCTGCAAATGCAGATTCAGGGACTGACAGAATCCCTATAGAGCTGGATATTGGGGCCAGTGGAGTATCTGTGGGCTCAGAGGGTAGAGCTCTGAGCCACAGAGGATATTCTGAGGTCTTAAAAACTACTGGAATTTTCCCTGTTGGGTTTCAGGTTAGCTTGGGAGCCAGTGATACCTTTACATTCTTTTCATCTTCTCCCTTTTCTCCCTTTTGCAGTCGGAATGTCTGTCTTACATGAGCCCTTCTGTTATATCTTGGAAGCAGATAGTTTGTTTTCTAGTTTTACAAATGGTGAGGAATTTTACTGTAGGATGGATCATACAGAGAGTCTCACCGAGGTGAGATGTGGGGATTTTTTTGAGCCAGTGATATTTATTTATTTTTTTATTTAGTGATTTTTATTTTTTCCATTATAGCTGGTTTACAGTGTTCTGTAAATTTTCTAGTGTACAGCAAGGTGACCCAATCACACATACACATATACATTCCTTTTTCTCACATTATCATTGAACCAGTTTTTATTTAGATGAGATTTTAGATTTTGAGTTGATGCTGTAATAGGTAAGAATTTCTGGCATGCTGGGAAGGGGTTAATGTATTTTGCATGTAGGACTGACATGAATTTTGGGGGCAGGGGCACAGGTCAGACTGTAATTGTTGAACTGTGTCCTTCAGAAAACTGTGTTCAATTCCTAACCCTTGGTATATCTGAGTATCACTTTATATATATATTTTTTAGGGAGGCAATTAAGTGTTTATTTAAAGACAGAAGAGAGAGAAGATAGCTGCGGAGAAAATACAAGCATAGGCAGACTTGGGGGCATGGTGATGGAAAGGGAGAGAGAAAGAGACAAAGAGAGAAAAAGCAAGAGAGGAAGAGAGCAACATGTGCTTTGGAGGTCCTTTAAATCTCTTGTATGGGGGCAGTCCTTCCGGGCTTCCTCTGGCCAATCATCTTTCTTTGTCTGGCTTTCACCTGATTCAGGGCCCTGCCCCCAGGATGGATTCTAGCGCAAGGGTCTCTGGGAAGTTGACAGGAAGTATTGTGGTCTGGTGCCCCTCCATTCTCTGACCCCCAAGGAACCTTTCTGTGAGAGTGTAGTTCCAGAGGTCTCCCTGACCAGAAGAATGAGAAATAGATGATCTCTTATTTTTTATCCAAGCAGGATGCCACTTTTATATTGAAGTTATCTGTCCACAGGGAACAGATTACAGTTGTTCAGCCTGGGAGCCCGAGTATGGCCTTATTTAGAAATAGGGTCTTTGTAGATGTAATTAAATCAAGGACTTTAGGGTGCCATTATTCTGGATATAGAGCGGGCCCTGAATGGAATGACAGGTGCCCTTAGAAGATAAAGGAGGGAAGATTTGAGACACATAGAGACACAGAGAACACACAGAAGGGAAGATCATGTGAAGATGGAGGTGGGAGGGAGTCATGTGTCCACAAGTCAGGGAATGCCCAGGACTTCCGAAGCTGCCAGAAACTGGGAAGGGGCATGAAACATTCTCCCTCAGAGCCTCTGGTGGAATCAAACAGCTGGCACCTTGATTTCTGACTTTTGGCTTCCAAAATTTTGAGATAATAAATTTCTATTGTTTTAAGCCAGTTATGATATTTGCTCTACAACCCTAGGAAACCAGTGTTATATTCCCAAAAAGATAATATACTCATATATTTTGCTCCCAGGTATACACTATTATATTTTTGAGTAGACATTTCAAGTAGGTTGAACATGCTTAAAATATTGCCATATTTTACCAGAAATACCATACTTTCTGTATTAGAAGAAAAGTAAGATATTAAAAAGTTATGAATGGGAAGCTAATCAAAGGTACTACAAAACAAAGTCAGATGCCTTGGTGATCCCTTCCTTTGTTTATGAACCACCAGTTGTGCCTCAGACAAGTTTCAGACCTGTCCTTTTCTAAAGTGGGTTTTGTTGTTTGAACTAAAAAATAATTCCACTGTGTTCAATCTCTCCTTTAATGCACACAGATTGTGCTGTAATCATTTGCAGTATTTACTATTATTACATAGTTTTCCCCAAAGTTTCTGAAAGTGTTTCTTTGGCCAAAGGGTGTTTACTTACAAAAACATTTGGAACACTATACAGTCACAGAGGTTTGTAGCTGAAGAGATTTTCACAGATGATGTAATCCAGTGATTCCCAGCATTTTCTCAGGATGATCAGGTTTGTACTTCAGAGCATGCTCTGATTTCAGAAATGCCAGTTTTGTAGGGAAGTAAAGCATATAGAACTACAGTCTTTTTTCTTACCCCTCCTTGCTTTATTTTTTTTTCCTTTTAAAAAACATAAGCGTAGATTAAATCACTAAGAAAATTTCAGTTAGGAAAAGTATAATTTGTAAGAATTATAATAACTCATAAGCACTAAACTGTTAAGGGTACCTAAAGGCTGTTTGTTACATGAGATAAAGTAGGCTGTGCATTGAGAAAAATTCCATCTTTGTCATCTGAAACTCTGCTTCATTTATTCCACCCTAAAAGCAATGTGGAAAAAGTTCCTCTGTGGCTCAGTGGGTTAAGGATCTGATGTAGTCACTGCTGTGGCTTGGGTTGATGCTGTGAGGAGGGTTTGATCCCTGGCCCAGTAATTTTCCACATGTTGCAGGTGCAGACAAAAAACCAAACAAACAAAAAACAAAACTACATCTAAGAGCAAGTGGAGGGAGTTCCCATTGTGGTGCAGCAGAAACGAATCCAACTAGTATCCATGAGGACGCGGGTTTGATCCCTGGCCTCGCTCAGTGGATCAGGCTGTGGTGTAGGTCACAGATGCGGCTCAGATCTGGCATTGCTGTGGGTGTGGTGTAGGCTGGCAGCTTCATCTCCAATTCGACCCCTAGCCTGGGAACTTCCATATGCTGCACTTGTGGCCCCAAAAAACCAAAAAAAAAAAAAAAAAAAAAGCAAGAGCAGGAGTTCCTGCTGCAGCACAGTGTGTTAAGAATCTGACTGCAGGGCCTCAGTTCTGTGGAGGTTCAGGTTCAATCTCCAGCCCAAGACAGTGGGTTAAAGGATCTGTTGTTACTGCACCTGCAGCGTAGGTCACAGCTGTGGCTCATAATTCCGTCCTTAGCCAGGGAATTTCCATATGCCATGGGTGTAGCCATTAAAAAATAAATAAGTAAATGCAAGCAGAAATGCTCATGATTGATTTTGATGTTATATACAGTTAGCTCTGGAATAGCTATGTATTTCTAGAAGAAAATTAATTGTAAACCTTGGAAACTTAACTATTAGTAGGTTGAACTACTTGTGATGCGTTGCTCAACTCTTCATGACACAGCAGAGTGTCATGACGTTGGAGTTCTGAATTGTTGCACTAGTTTGGCTCTGTATTTTTACAGAGAGCAAAAAACTGAGACCTAAAGAGTGACTTAAAACCTCTAACGATGAAATATTAGAAAAAGAATACCAAAATATTTTACCTTTTAAAACAGCACCCCAAAAAATCAAATACCTGGGAATAAACCTGACCAAGGAGGTGAAAGACTTATATGCAGAGAACTACTAAACATTAACCAAGGAGATCAAAGAAGATACAAAGAAATGGAAAGATATTCCATGCTCATGGGCCGGAAAAATTAATATTGTAAAAATGGCGATACTACCCAAAGCAATCTACAGATTCAATGCAATCCCTATCAAATTACCCATGACATTTTTCACAGACCTAGAACAAACAATCCAAAAATTTATATGGAACTACAAAAGACCCAGAATTGCCAAAGCAATCCTGAGGAACAAAAACCAAGCAGGAGGCATAACTCTCCCAGACTTCAGGCAATATTACAGGGCCACAGTAATCAAAACAGCATGGTACTGATACCAAAACAGACATACGGACCAATGGAACAGAATAGAGACCCCAGAAATAAACCCAGACACCTACGCCCAATTGATCTTTGAAAAAGGTGGCAAGAACTTCAAATGGGAAAAAGAAAGTCTTTTCAGTAAGCTTTGCTGGGAAACTTGGACAGCTGCATGTAAATCAATGAAACTAGAGCACACTCTCACACCATGCACAAAAATAAACTCTAAATGGTTCCAAGACTTAAATATAAGACAAGACACTATTAAACTCCTGGAAGAAAACATTGGTGAGACACTCTCGGACATCAGCCTTACTAATGTTTTCTCAGGTCGGTCTCCCAAAGCAACAGAAATCAGAGCAAAGATAAACCAATGGGACCTAATCAAGCTGACAAGCTTTTGCACAGCAAAGGAAACCAAAAAGAAAACTAAAAGACAACTTACAGAATGGGAGAAAATTTTTTCAAATGACACAACTGACAAGGGCTTAATCTCTAAAATATATAAACAATGGATGCAGCTCAACTGCAAAAAAGCCAACAACCCCATTGAAAAATGGGCAATGGACCTGAATAGACATTTCTCTAAAGAAGATAAACAGATGGCCAACAAGCACATGAAAAAATGCTCAACATCTTTGATAATTAGAGAAATGCAAATCAAAACCACCATGAGATACCACCTCACACCAGTCAGAATGGCCATCATTAACAAGTCCACAAACAACAAATGCTGGAGGGGGTGTGGAGAAAAGAGAACCCTCCTGCACTGTTGGTGGGAATGTAGGCTGGTGCAGCCACTATGGAAGACAGTGTGGAGGTACCTTAGAAAACTCTACATAGAATTACCATATGACCCAGCAATCC
>PVHT021183696.1:28313175-28333848 GCA_004024745.2 Catagonus wagneri | reverse complement strand
GGGGGGGGGGGGGGGGGGGGGGGGGGGGGGGGAGGGAATGGGGATAATTAGTGCTTTAATGATGGAATAGCAAGGAGCTCCAACTGTATTGCATGGGGAACTATATCTAATTACATGTGACAAATCCATATATGTACATGTAACCAGGTCACCATGCGGTGCAGTTGGAAAATCTGACAGAAATCTGTAAACCAGCTATAATGCAAAAATAAATAAATAAATAAGTAAACCTCTCGGGGCACTAGTAACAGGACTTGAGCCAGGGGAGGGAAGGAAGTCAACTTAGGGAGTGTGTTCTATGAACCTGGTGTTGTCCTAATCGTTTTCTAAACATTTGCCCACATTTTCACAACTCTTCAAGATGGATATTAATTTTTCCATTGTACAGAAGAGATAATAGATTTTCTGACAATTTAACAGCTTGTTTACTAACACATAGCAAATGAGTCCACCCTGCAGGGATTTAACACAAGCCTAAATAGAACCCATGCCTCTCAACTTCAGTTGTTTGCTGTAAACCATATTAAATTTCCTAATAAAAAAAGGCAAATATGTGAACTATTTTGGTGTATTCAGGATGCACTCCTACACACATAAACTTATATTTGTCTCCATAATTTGTTCCATATTTTGCTGATTATCTGAAGAGCAAGGGAGTACTCGTATTTTCTATTTGGGTCAGCTATTGATAACTATTGATCAGAAATACTTGGACTGATCAAAAAGTCATTCTTGTTAGTAAAATCAGTGAAAATGATTGATCCTATCTCCAAATACACCTAGTTGACAATTTTTTTTATTACATATGTAACTAAATTGTTATTTTGATATTAGGTTGAATTGGAATTAATTTAATCATTGAAAAAGTAGTTATTGAGACAATCTAGGTAAAATTGTCTTTAGTGAATTGCATGAGTTTTATGTGAAATCTGAAGAATATAATATTTTACCTACATTGAAGTAGCCTATCAGACACTTATTCAGCCCTACACACTGTTTTGTCTGTACAATCTTTTAAATAAACATGAATTATAACTGCAGTGATAATAGATTTCTATCTTTTGTCATATCCCCTTATAAACAGCCATTAAGAAGTTTATTTTGGAAGATGAATGGCAAGCCATGAAATTTCTAGTTCAAAGTTGTGTTCAATTACATTTTTTTTTTTACAATAACAAGAGTTATGGTCAAAGATGTCAGAATAATTTTAACTGTGCTTGATTCATTTATGAACCTTCCTGTATGCTATTAGCATCTACTTTTTTTCAACAAGTGCTTCTATCATATTATTTTTTATAAAAAATTCATCTTTCATCTGGAGTATGAGTTTTCTTAGTTGCTTTTACTATCTTAACCATTTTTCCCATCATGAATATATCTATCATCTATCCACCCATCTCTTCTATAAATATATTCTTTGTAAATGAGTTCATTTGTTGAAATAATTCAATTTTTACTCTTTAAAATTCACTTTAGAAAGTATTGTGAATTTGAAATCTTAGGAGGCTTCAGTTATCTCAATATAAAATTGAGGAGAAATTACATTGTAATAGAAAATTCACATTTTCCTTAGAAGTTAGGCTGACACTGTTAAGCTAACAGAAATTTTTAAGCTAAAGTTCTGAGTCCTGCCTCTGTAGACCGCATCCATTACAGATAAAAATATTTGTGAATGGTCAAAACTAAATATAATTTATATTTTTCCTTTTCTTTTCTTTTTTTTTTGTTTTTTTAGGCCCGTATCTGTGGCATATGGAAGTTCACAGGCTAGGGGTCAGATCGGAGCTTCAGCTGCCAGCATACACCACAGCTCACAGCAATGCTGATCCTTAACCCACTGAGCGAGCCCAGGGATTGAACCTGCATCCTCATGGATACTAGTCAGGTTGGTAATCTACTGAGCCACAACGGGAACTCCAATTTATATTCTTTTTTGCTTCAGAATAAACATGAATATTGTAAGAAAGGAAGAAAGATAAGGTTAACTACTGATGTTTTCCTATATGGCAAACTGCAGCTGCCTCAAATCCTTATGGATTTGTCTAATTGGAAGAAAGGAAGGCAGGAGAGAAGGAAGGAAGAAAAAATGCAGGGAAAGTGCTATAGCAAACCTCACAGAGTGACTTGAGAGTCCATAGGAGTGCTTTGAAAAACACTGTAGAGGTGGGAGGAAGCAGAATTAGGAGGAGCTGAACTGTGATGCAATTGCAAAGAGATATCAGTTCTCCTATGGGGAGACATGGAACTGCCCTCTGAATCCTTCAAAGGATTGCTAATTAAGTCAAGACCTGGGTCTTTATATCACTGCATTATTCATTGGCTGCAGTCTGCCCGTCAGGTGGGAGCACGATGTAGTGCTAGTGGCTTCCTTTGGCCAGGGGCAACTGCTGGAGAGGGAGTCATCTGCAAGCCTTTGGCAGTCACCACTCCAGGAGCTGGCGGATGAGTGGGTGCACAGATCTAAGCAGCAGAACTTTGTGAGAATGTGAGAATGGAAGACTTTTTTTTTTTTTTTTTGCTTTTAGGGCCACACCTGTGGCATATGAAAGTTCCCAGGCTAGGGGTCTAATCGGAGCTACAGCTGCCGGCCTACACCACGGCCACAGCATAGCATTGTGGGATCTGAGGCTTGTCTGCGACCTACACCACAGCTCACGGCACCCCAGATTCCCCCCACCCACTGAGCGAGGCCAGGGATTGAACCCTCATCCTCATGGATACTAGTCGGATTCGTTTCCGCTCTGCCACAATGGGAACTCCCTCTGGGGCCTTATCTTAACTCCCCGAGTCTGACTTAGCCCAAGACTTACTCCATAGTATTAAAACAATGGAATAGCCTATACTGATCATGTCCTTCATCTGCAGTTTCAAGTTGCAAGAATTCTGCAAGGCGGATTTCATGCAGTGGAAAATTTGTGTGTCATATATAAAACTGGGTGATGTTTTGTGAATTTTTTAGCGGTTAGAATCTAGTGAAGCCTTAGGCAAGCTGAATTTAGTAGAGGTTGGGGTCTTTTATCTGAATCCCATACTGTACACAGTTAATTTTGTCTATGTTGAGAGTTTACAGCTGTATTGAAAATGAATAGTTTGTTGGATTTAACACACACTATGATTCTAAACCAAAACAAGAGAATTACTTTGATTCATTAAATCACTTTGCTTGTTCTGTCTTGATTTCTGCTCAGTTGCATCATTCTCAGGAAAAGAGGAAGGAGATGTGATAGTTTGTTGATTCTTTTCACAATTTTATTCCCAGATAGATTGTTTGTATCTGTTTTATTTTTTTATTCCAGTTTTAAGCTGAGTCTGCCCCTTCAAGACAAAAGACAATGCCCGCCCATATTTCCCAATCAGATAACCAATAGAAGAGAAAAAAAAAATCATCCCTATAGTAATAACATACACTTTAGAGGAACAAATTTATATCCTATATATAAAATTAAAACTCTTTGGTCTAATTGACATGAAAAAGCTGGTATTCCACAAGAATGTTAAAATGTTACCTTTTAGTGATATATAGATGGTGAGACTTTAAGCACTTGAGGTACATAAAAATTCAATCAAACTATCTTAAGGGCAAAAAGAAAGCATATTAATGAAGTCTTGAAATCTGAAGTCTTAAAAATATGATGTATACTTTGCCAAATTATACCCTAAATTTATGCACTCAGCAAACATTTAACAAATATCCAATATAGATATATCATCACATTAGAAGTGATGTGTTCTTTATTGGTAGAAATGTAAATTAGTGCAGACACTGTGGAGTTTCTGTAAAAAATTAAAAATTGTACTATCATATGATCCTGGGTGTGTGTGTGTGTGTGTATATATATATATATGGAAAAAACAAAAAATGTAATTCAAAAAGATACATGTACCCCAGTGTTCATTTTTACAATAGCCAAGACATGGGAACAACCCAAGTGCCCATCAACAGATTATTAAGGTGTTGTATATATACGCAATGGGATATAACTTAGCCATGAAAAAGAATAAAATTCTGCCTTTTGCAGCATAACTAATATTATACTTAGTGAAGTCAGTTGAACAGACAAATATTATATTACTTATATAAGTAACCTAGAAAGTAATACAAATGAATCCATATTTAAATAGAAGCAGACTCACAGACATAGAAAGCAAACTTAGGGTTATCAAAGGGGAAAGTGGGGGAGGGATATATTAGGAATATAGGCTTAATAGGTAAAACCTACTATATATAAAATAAATATCCAACAAGGATTTACTATATAGTACATGATCTTCCCTTCTTTGTTTTTTTCTTTTTTATATTCTCATCTTTCTTCTCTTTTATTTATTTAAAAAATGTTTTATTTTAGTTGCCTTACAATGTTCTGTCAATTTCTGCTGTAGAGCAAAGTGACCCAGTTATACATATATATACATACATTCTTTTCTTCTCTCTTTTATTTATTCATAAGTTTACCTTTATTTTTGTGCTTCTCCATTTTCATCATCTCTCCTTCATATTCTCATTTTTTTTCTTTTTCTTCCCATCCTTTTTTCTTAGAATGTATTCAGAACATTGTTGTGTATTGTAAGGTACACAAAGATGGTAAGAAAAGGTTATTGTTCTCAACCAACTCATATTCTTGAATAGTAGCATTTATTACCAGTAACTTTCCTAAATTTTTTTTTCAATAACAATGAATTTTATTTCAATTATAGGTGTACAAAGATCATCACAAGTCAATGTGATAGATTTTGTGTCCCAAACCCACAGTGCATCCCCCCACCCCCCAGATTGTCCCACTTGAAAAACCAAGGTTTTCCAAAATCTGTGAGTCATTATCTGTTCTTCAAAGAAGTTCACTGTGTCTCTTTAGCTTCCATATGTAAGCGGTAGCATTGGGTGTTGCTGTCTAATTGTCTGACTGGTTTCACTTTGCATAATAATTTCTAGATCCATCCATGTTGCTGCAAATGCCGTTATTTCGTTCCTTTTAATGGCTGAGTATTACTCCATTGTGTGTATGTACCATATCTTACCTATCCAGTCCTCTGTCGATGGGCATTTAGATTGTTTCCATGACCTGGCTTCTTCCCTCTCTAGGTGCTTGAAATATAAAGTTAGGTTGTTTATGTGAGCTTTTTCTTGTTTCCTGAGGTAGGCTTGTATTGCTATATACTTTCCTCTTAGAACTGCTTTTGCTGCATCCCAGAGGTTTTGGAGTGTTGTATCTTTGTTGTCATTTGCTTCCAGGTATTTTTTAATTTCCTCTTTGATTTCTTCAGTGATCCATTGGTTGTTTAGTAGCGTGTTGTTTAGTCTCCACGTGTTTGTATTTTTTGCCATTTTTTTCTTGTTGATTTCCAGTCGCATACCATGGTAGTCAGAGAAGATGCTTGAAATGTTTTCAATTTTCTTCAAGTTACTGAGACTTGATTTGTAGCCCAGGATGTGATCAATCTTAGAGAATGTTCCATGCACACTTGAGAAGAATGTGTATGCTGTTGCTTTTGGATCGAATGCCCTATAAATATCTATTAAGTATATGCCTTTCCTGGTGAGCCTTGTCATTTGTGGTGTTTTTGTTTCTGGTTGTGGCCTTTGCTTTTCTGCCTAGAGAAGTTCCTTTAAGATTTGTTGTAAAGCTGGTTTAGTGTTGCAGAAATCTCTTAGCTTTTGCTTCTCTGTAAAGGTTTTGATCTCTCCTTCAAATCTGAATGTGAGCCTTGCAGGGTAAAGCAAATTGGTTGGAAGTTTTTCCCTTTCATCACATTAAGTATATCATGCCACTCCCTTCTGGCCTGCAGAGTTTAAGATGAAAAATCTGCTGATAACCTTATTGGGGTTCCCTTGAATGTCATTTGTTTCTTTTCCCTAGCTGCTTTCAAAATTTTCTCTTTGTCTTTAATTTTGGTCATTTTGATTAATATGTGTCTTGGGGTGTTCCTCCTTGGGTTTATTTTATATGGTACTCGTTGGGCTTTCTGAATTTGAGTGAGTGGTTCCTTTCCCATATTAGGGAAGTTTTCAGCTATTATCTCTTCAAATATTTTTTCTGTCCCCTTCTCTCTCTCTTCTCCCCCTGGCACCCCTATAATACAGATGTTGGTGCGTTTAACATTATCCCAGAGTTCTCTGAGACTCTCCTCACTTCCTTTCAATCTTTTATCTCTTTTCTCTTCTGCATTAGTGATTTCCACTAATCTGTCCTCCACCTTGCTGATTTGTTCTTCTGCCTCCTGTATTCTACTGTTGGCTGCTTCTAATGGATTTTTTATTTCAGTTATTGTATTTTACATATCTTCTTGTTTAATTTTTACAGCTTGTATTACTTTGCTCAGTGTTTCCTGTAAATGATCGATCTTTGCCTCCAGTCTATTTCCAATGCCTTGCATCATCTTCAGCATAAACAATCTAAAGCCTTTTTCTGGGAGGCTGATAATTTCCTCATCACTAAGCTGCTTTTCTAGGCTTTTCTCTTTCTCCCTTATCTGAGTTGTAGTTTTCTGTCTTTTCATTTTTATAGGTTTTTGGTGTGGTGACCTTTTTGCCAACAATAGAGTGGTAGCCTCTCTTAGTTCAGGTGTTTGCCTCCCCTGTGGCTAAAGTTGGTATGGAGGGGGCTTGCTGTAGGCTTCCTGATGGGAGGGAGTGATGTCTACCCACTGGTAGGTGAGGTTAGTTCTTATCCCTCTGGTGGGTGGGGCTTTGTCTCTGGATGAGATTGGAGGCTGGCTGTGTGCCTGAGGGGTCTTTAGGCAGCCTGTTTACTGATGGGTGGGGCTGTGATCCCACCTGGATTATTGTTTGGCCTGGGGCTTCTCAGCGCTGATGGGAGGGAACAGATTTTCACAGAAATGGCCCCTTCCAGAGAAATGCAGGCTGTTGAGTGTTCCCGAGAGCTTCGCCTCCAATGCCCTTCTCCCACAACAAGGCACAGTCACCCCTGTTTTCCCAGGAGATCCTCCCAGAATTGCAGTCAGGTTCCACCCGGATTCCTATGGAGACTGCTTTGCCCTGGGACCCAGTGCACGTGAAAGTCTGTGTGTGCCTTTCAAGAATGGGGACTCTGTTTCCCCCAGTCCTGTGGAGCTCCTGCACACAAGCCCCACTGGCCTTCAATGCCAGATGCTCCGGAGGCTCTTTCTCTCTGCGCCCGATCCCCAGGTGTGGGGTTTTGACGTGAGGCTCAGAACTCTCAGTCCTATAGCTGTCCTTGTGATGCAGTTACTTTCCAGTTGTGGGGCTTCCCACCCAGGAGGTATGGGGTTGCTTCTATCGCGTAATCGCCCCTTCTACCTCTTGATGTGGTCTCCTCTTTGTCTTCTGTAGTAGAATATATTTTTTTGGAAGTTTAGAGTCCATTTGGTTGAAGGCTGCTCAGCATTTGGTTGTAGTTTTGTTGTTTTTTGGGAGAGAAGTTGAGCTTCACTCCTTCTATTCCGCCATCTTAATCCAATCTCCCCCTAAAAATTAAAATAACTAAAAATTAAGGCAAAAGAAAATTACTGGCATTTCTAAGTAGACAACAAATAAACAATGCTAGTTTAAATATTGTTAGATGTTTTCTAGAAAAATGAAAAAAAATTGTGTTCATTTTAATGTTATATCTACACATGAAAATGGCTTAAATTGAATCTTTTAAATTCAATTTATGTTATCAGCTCTTTTTTAACATTCTGTGGTCTGCTTAAAATCGAATATCCAACTCTACCAGAAATAACCTTAATGGGTTTTTTTGTCAATTTCATTTTCTATTTTGTCCTTTCATATAAAAGAGCCACCTATGAGTATTATCATTCACATGTTATTATCTGGAAATCCTTTATTTCTGTTTTCTAATATAACAGGTTGTCAGGAAATGTGAGGATTCTAAGATTTTCCCCTGCTTGCTGGGTAAGAAGTTGTTAGGCTGCCACAGTTGTGTGGGTGCTGTCAGAAGATGCAAGACTCCTGGGTGAGAGTCAAAGTTTATTACTTCCAGAAATAACCACAGCCAGAGGTTCATCACCATCCGTATCAGTCATTTCTGTGAGACTAGGTCAAACTGGTTAGATGAAGGGCTACCGTTATCTGAATCTTACAGGAACAGAAATTTCAGTGGCTACTATTGATGGCTAACTTCCTAAAAATACCAGTGAAATGTGTTGATTAAAGTGAAGGTTATTATTTTCCGGTAAGGAAGACCACCTTCTTGACAGAATCTTTGTATCTTAGAAAAGAAGAGATCAAAGGTAGATATTTATCAGAATTTGGGATCTAGTCTTAGGGGTCTTTCAGTGACAGGGGACTAATTGGGATCTAACAGTCCTCATGATGTAATTGTTTAGAATTAGTGAACACAGCAAGGTATGGGGTTTGAAATAACTTTTGATAATTAAACAGTTATTTGATAAGCAAGCAATTTGCCCATTTATGTTTTGTCCACAGGAGGTTCTGTTTACTCTGACGAGCAATCTCTTGTTTTGAGAGGGGGCTTGTTGAAGAGTTGATTATTTGGATATATGGATTTTCAGTGTTCCTGCAACTTTATCTTACTGGGCAAGCCTTTCCTGCAATAGTAATTGTCTTCATATACACAGTCTTAGTTCTTGGTCCTATTATGATGTTCACTTGTAAGCAGTTTATTCTTCCAGGGCATTAATTTACTAATACAAAATATTTGTTAATCGATTAAGGGGAAGTAGGAGAGTTAAAGATGCAACTTGGAAGAAATAGAGATATGCATCAGGGACTGCGAGGGAGGCTAGGGCGTGATGACTGAATGAATGCTCAACCTATTTGGTGAATAACAAGGAAGGAGTTGAGCAAATGGAGTGATCATCAAACCTAGCTGCGTTCAGGGTATCGATCCATAGACAACAGGGAATGTGAGGGTAGCTTGTGTGGCTGCTCAAAGGTACCAGAATCAAAGAGGCATACATGGCATACTGAAGAATTTGCTTGGTTTTTGTCCAGTATTCCTGGCCTGGAGCTCCTAAAACCCCTTGGAATCTCTTGGGATAGGAATCTTTATTATGCTAACTAGGTGATTCATGGGCCTTTACATAGCTTCCAGATGGGGGCTGGTCACCAGAAAGACCACCTGATGTGATTAGAAATTTGTAACTTTGGGCCAGCCCAGCCTCAGGGAAAGACAAGGGCTGGAGATTGGGTTTAATCATGTGGCCAGTACTTAATCTGTCAGGCCTATGTGAAGAAACCCAGTAAAAACTCTAGATGCTTAAGTCCAGTAGTGTTTCCTGATTGGCAAACATATAAGTGGACCAAGAGGTACCCATTATAATAAACCTGTACTCCTAGTTATAGCACTTTTCTGAGTTCTGTGAGTTGTTCTAGTGAATTAACTAAACTCGAATGGGATCATGTGACCTCCTGGATTGTTAGATAGTTGGTCAGAGGTTCAGGTGGCCTGGAAGACCTTCTGAAACTTACAATTGGCCTCTAAAATGGGGGAATCTTATAGAAGACTGAGTCCTTAAATGTAGAGTCTGATGGTAACTTCATGTCATAATTGGACTGAAGTATACCCCACTGATGTGAGACCACTGGGAATGTAAATGGAGAGGTAAACCACTGAATAAATCAACATTTCCCTATATTTAGGTGGGAAAAAATTTAAAGGTGCCTTATGTAGACATAGGAAGTGGAATTGAGAAATATATTTCCTGGTAAAACTCAGAAAAATAAAGGAAAGAGAAATGGCAATTTAAAAAATTTTCTTTAAAAAAATCATTCAAGTCTACCTTATTTCGGTAAGAGTCTTTCAAATTCAGAAATATGTAATATGATCTTTTTTTGTGATTTTGCTTCGCAGATAGTTTCAGCCTTTTAATAATAACAAAAACAACTTCCTAGTAGTGTAAAGCCTAACAATTTTTTTTTTTTTTGTAAACAAAGGACGTATTCCAAGTATAAGAGAACACTTCATAATTGACTTAATTCTCCCAGATGGTGGGGAGGGGGGAGAAACAAAAGATGTATATTCCAAATTCCTACCAGAATACTCACAACAGCCCAATCACTGGAGGAATTTAACTCCTTTTTATACCTGCAGCTGTATAAAGTAGTAGTTCCCTAGCTAATTGAAATAAAATAATACTGAAATTGCTAGAGGTGAATTGTTCAACTTGCATCCTTTGCTGTTGAAAAACGTATCAGTAATGTTTAGGTTTTTTTTTTTCTGTTTTATTTTTGCTTCTTTAGAAAAGACAGACCAGCTGTCACAGCTAGCAAGGAGAATGGAAGATAAACATAACCAAGTCTCTTTGCTTCAGTCTCATCTCATAAAATGTATAGAAATTGAAGAACATTTTATACTTACCCTTGTCATTACCACAAAAAGCTTAGAAAACATAGTAAAAAGGCATCTTTCTCTATTGACTCTTGTGAATATGTATCTCTGTGAAAATGACTTAAAATAGAGATCTAAGTTATTTTGCAGACTAGAGCAAGCTTTGTAAATAACATGTGTACTCCTACTGGAATTACATTGGTATTCAAGAAAGTCTTCCCTGGAGAATGCTGCTATGATGTTACAGTTCACCATACCTTTGTCAGAGCTGCTACTCATTACAAGAAAAGCTCAGCAGATTGAGTTTATGCAAAGGAAATGGGTGTTAATATCAGCAAACCTAAAATTATTAGACTAAGAAGGCTAGTAGTCTTAATGAAGTTGACATATGTGAAATGTACATAAAGGCGTAAACTATGTTTTAGCATCAGTTGCTGATTCTCACTTGATTAAATTATTAATTGGGGATGCAAAATGATAATTTTTCTGATAATCATATTAATTTTATATTTATTTTCTGGTATTCTTCTCCAAAGGATATGATTGTTTTAATTTTTTTTTTTTTTTGCTGATAGTCCTTAGAAACACATTTGGTATTTTATATTAAGCTTGTATCCTAATGATTTCCTAAACTCATTTATTGTTTTAAAAGTTTTTGTATATGTTTTCCAAAGGATTTTCTAAACAGATGACCCCATTGTGAGTAAAGATAGTTTTTCTTTCTTCTTTCCAATCTGAATGGCTTTTATTTCTTTTTCTTGCCTAGTCATCTTGAATAGAAGCCCCAGTACAATATTGTATAGACGAGGTGAGAGTGGACATCTGTGTCTTATTCCTAATTTTAGGGGGATAGCATTCAGTTTGTCACCATTAAGCATAATGTTAATTGTAGATTTTTTCATGGAAGCTCCTTATCAGGTTGAGAAAGTTACTTTCTATTATTTCTTTTCTATAAGTTTTTATTAGGATTGGATTTTGGGTTGATGCAAAAGATTTTTTGTTTGTTTGTTTAATGGCCACACCCATAGCATATGGAAGTTCCCGGGCCAAGGTTGAATCTCTCAACCACAGCTGGGACATACACCACAGCTGCCAGCGATGCTGGATCCTTTATCCCACTGCTTTGACTGGAGGATTGAACCTGTGCCTCCACAGCAATCTAAGCTGCTGCAGTCAGATTCTTAACCTACTACACTACAGTAGAACTCCCAAAAGATTTTTTTTTTGTCATTGGAAAAAAATCATTACAGTGAAATGAACATGTACTTTGTCTTTTTTAGTTTGTTAATGTGGTGAATTACATTGATTTTTCAAATGTTAAAGTAACTGAATTTCTTAGATGAACCCTGCTTGATCAGAATGTATTATACTTTGTATATAGTGTTTTTTTTTTCCTTAAAAGTTGAGTAGAATTTTTAAAAATCTAGGTTAATGAGGGATGTTGGTTAGTTTTATTTTTTTAATTTTGTAATTTTTATGTTTTTTAGGGCCACACCTGCGGCATATGGAGGTTCCCAGGCTAGGGGTCGAATCAGAGCTATAGCTGCTCGTCTACACCACAGCCACAGCAACGAGGGATCTGAGTTGTGTCTGTGACCTACACCAGAGCTCACCGCAATGCCAGATCCTTAATTATTTTAATAATATCTTTGGTTTTGATGTCAGGGTAATTCTGGCATTATGGAATTATTTGGGTATTATTACTTTTTAAAAACTTTTTAGAAGCACATGTGTAGAATAGATTCTTTCTCCTTAAATGATTAGGAGAAATGATCTTACAACTATTTGTGTCTGGAATTTTCTTTGTAGGAAAGTTAAACATTTTACTAGGTAACATTCTATTTCTTCTTGAGTGGGCATTTGTCACTGTATCTTTCAAGGAATTTTTCTGTTTTATATAAATCTCTGAGTTTATTGCCATAAATGTATTTCACAGTGTTCTTGTATTATCTTTTAGATGGTCATAAAATCTATAGTGATGTTACCTCTTTCATTCCTGATACTGGCAACTGTCATCTTTTTAATTTTTTTTCTTATCAGTTTGGTGAGAATTATGTCAATTTTACTGACATTCTTAAAGAAATAGTTTTTGGTTTCATTGATTTAAATTTTTTTCTGATTTCTAGATAATTGATTTCTGCTCTGATATTTATTTTATTTCTTTTCTTTTCTGTGTGGGAAGCTAATGTCACTGACTTGAAAAGATTCTTATTTTCCAATGTAAGTGTTAAATGCTTTACAATTCTTCATAAGTACTATCTATTTTCATGGTACCCCACACATTTTGATATGTTGTATGTCTCCTGGCATTGCCATAACAAAGTGGGTAGATTTAAACAACAGAAATTTATTCTCTTGTAGTTCTGGAACCTAGATTTTTTTTTTTTTTTTGTCTTTTTGTCTTTTCTAGGGCCGCACTCGTGGCATATGGAGGTTCCCAGGCTAGGGGTCTAACAGGAGCTGTAGCCGCCGGCCTACGCCACAGCCACAGCAATGTGGGATCCGAGCTGTGTCTGCAACCTACACCACAGCTCACGGCAACGCCGGATCCCTAACCCACCGAGTGATGCTAGGGATCGAACCCGCAACCTCATGGTTCCTAGCCAGATTTGTTAACTACTGAGCCACAACGGGCACTCCTGGAAGCTAGATGTTTTAATTCAAGGTGTCAGCAGGTCCATGCTCGCTCTGAGATTCTGGTAGCTTCCTTCCTTGCCCCTGCCTAGCTTCTGGTGCTGGCAGTAATCCTTGGCGTACCTTGGCTTGCAGGTGCATCACTCCAGTCTCTTCTTCTGTCATCATGTGTTGTTCTTCCCTGGCATCAGTCACATTGGATTAAGGGCTCAGTTTATCCAGGATTGCATCATCTTAAATTACCTAATTATGCCTATTTTTAAATAAGCTCACATTCTGAGTTACTGGGGGTTTACAACTTGAACATTTTTTTGGGGGGGGAGGACACAATTTAATCTATAACAATTTTGTTTTTATTTTCATTCTGTTCAAAATACATTCTGTCTTTTGACTTATTTTTTAGACCCACAGATTATTTAAAAGAATGGTTTTTAGTTTCAAACATTAGAGAATTTTTCAGTTTAATTTTTTGTGATTATGAATCCTTATGGCTTTTATTTGTCAGTAAAGATCTTTGACTTTATTTTTCAAAGACATTTTCTAAGGTTATACCATTCTAAGTAACAGTTTTATTTCCCCCTCAATACTTAGTAGAGTTTACTCTAGTGTCTTCCCTCTTGCATTGTTTCCAACAGGAAATCTACTGTCATTTTAATGCTTTTTTTTTTTTAATCTAAATCATGCCCCTCACTCTTTTTGACTGCTTTGAAACTTTCTCTTTATCACTGGTTTTGAGCAATCTTATTATGTTGTACCTCAGTACTGCTTTCTTCATATTTCCTATGCTTAGGGTTTATTGCACTTTTTGGACTGCAGACTTACAGTTTTCATAAATTTTTGGAAAGTTTTAAACATTATTTCCTCAAATAATTTTTGTTTTCCCTCCTCTTTCTTCTCTTCGTGGGAGGCTGTACGTACACATATCTTGGGTTGCGTGAAGTTGTCTCACAGCTCACTGATGCTATGTTCATTTTTTGGGAGGGGTTCATTTAATTTTCCTCTCCATGTTCCATTTTGATGGTTTCTATTATTATATATTTAAGTTCACTGTTTTTTTGGATCTTTTTGTCTTTTTAGGATCACACCTGCGGCATATGGAGGTTCCCAGGCTGCAGCCGCTGGCCTACACCACAGCCACAGTAACTCAGGATCCGAGCCTCATCTATATCCTGTACCACAGCTCACGGCAATGCCGGATCCCCAACCCACTGAGTGAGGCCAGGGATCAAACCCGCATCCTCATGGATGCTAGTCGGGTTCACTAACAACTGAACCACAATGAGAACTTCAGAGTTCAGTATCTGTTTTTCTTCTTTAGTGTCTAATCACCATTAATCTCATTCAGAGAATTTTTCACCTTGGACAATGAAGTTTTTAATCTCTAGAAGTTTGATTTGGGTTAAAAACATCTTCCATGTCTTTAACTTTTGGGATATGTTGAATGTAGTTATGATAACATTTTCAGTCTTCTAATTATGACATTTGTATCAGTTCTCTGTCAGATTCATTATATTGAATGATCTATTTGTTGTCTCAGTATGAATCATATTTTCTTACTTTTATGCATGCCTGATAATTTTTTCAGCTTTAATGAGGTGTTATTGACCCATACAAATTGTATACATTTGAGGTGTATGCTGTGATGTTTTTGATTAAAAATACAAATACGATGGGAAATGACTACCATAATCAAAGCAATTAACATATAGTAACCTTAAAAATTTTTTTTGGCTTGAGCCCCCAGCAAATTTCAAATATACAAAATATTATTACTAAGTGTAATCTCCGTGCTATACAAGGTCTCCAGAAACTATTCATCTTATAACTGAAAGCTTGTACCTTTGACCAACATCTAGTGTATGATCCTAGTTCCAGGTAACCACCCTTCTATTCTCTGCTTCTGTCAGTTTGACTGCTTTAGATTCTGCCTGTGGATGAGATCATGCAGTATTTGTCTTCCTCTGTCTGGCTTATTTCACTTAACATATTGTCCTCAAGGTTCACCCATGTTGTCACAAATGGCAGGATTTCCTTCTGTTTAATGCATAATGATACTCCATTGTATAGATATATCACATTTTCTTTATCCATTTATATATTGATGGATACTTGTGTTGCTTCCATGTCTTGTCTCCTGGGAATAATGCTACAATGAACATGAGAGTGCAGATAGTTCTTTGAGATAGTGATTATGTTTCCATTGGATATATGTACAGATGTGAAATTGATGAATCAAGAGATAGTCCCTTTTTTAATTTTTCTGAGGAAACTCAGTTCTGGTTTCCATAAGGGCTCTACCAGTTTAGAGTCCCCTCAACAGGAGACTCTACACCGACGGTGTGGTGACTCCACACCGTCACCAATACTTGTTACCTTTTATTTTGATAATAGCCATTCTAATGGATATGAGGTGATATTGTGGTTTTGATTTGTATTTTCCTGCTATTAAGTCTTCTTAACATGCACACACATACATGCACACATAAGTAATGAATAAATAAATAAGATGGGAGAAAACTTTTGTAGGTAATGGGCATGTTTATGAGATTGATTATGGTGGTGATTTCATGGGCATATGCTAATCTTCAAACTCATGAAG
The DNA here is from genome assembly GCA_004024745.2 of Catagonus wagneri. Lineage (NCBI taxonomy): Eukaryota > Metazoa > Chordata > Mammalia > Artiodactyla > Tayassuidae > Catagonus > Catagonus wagneri. The sequence continues at coordinate 28,318,344 of PVHT021183696.1, read as the reverse complement.
CTGTGTACATTAAATATCTACAGCTTTTTGTATGTCAATCATACCTCAATAAAGTGTTTTTTTTAGAAAAGATTGTATTTTAGGGTTTCAGAAAATATTGCAGTTAAATGCATTTGCTTAATCTATCATCTTGGGACAGAGTTAATGTTAGTAATTATTAACTATCAACATTTTTCTAAATATTCTCAAGACAAAAAAGGTTTTCTCAAAACGACTTGTAAAACTCAAATAAAAGGATAGCTTTTTGCCCCTTTCTTAATTGAAAATAAGGCCAAGTCATCATCATTGAAAATAGATTTTTCACTTTCTGGAGAAACCTAATTTTCACATTCTTGTGGAATGGAAGCACATTTAAAGAAGATAGATTAATTGGGGTCTTTCCCGTGCATTAACATTTTGAAGATTGTTTGGCTTATGGAGTTCTTCTATAACGTATTCAAGAGCTCAACAAATATAAAGAGAATTTTGAAAATAAATAGTTTGTAGTTCTTTAAATATTGGTGTGTAATATCTGGATTTATTCTCTGTAAGCTCAAATCCCTGCTTAATCAATTTAGCCCTATTTTGTTCCAGGACAGATATACTGAATACTATGTAGTTGGTTTCTGCCAATGACCTTTCCAACATGAGCTTGAAAGGCTCCCTTCTTTTGTGCATCAGTTTCCATGGAATTTTTCATTCAAAAGCAAGTCCTATCCATTTGTGCTAACTTGGATAAAATGTTCCCATCATTATTTTGCAGTGTTGTTTACATTTTCCAGTACCAGTCCAATCAAGTTTACAAAGTTTTGGCATTCTCTGTAGGGAAACTGCTTAAGAAAGGAAAGCAGTAATGTGTTACAAATTCTCCATTTAAAAAATTCCTTTTCTTGTTTCTGACTCAACTGCAATCAAACAAAGTAAGATTGCTTTTACAAGTTACAGAGATTAGAATAGTGGAAATTTGTAACTCTTAAAAGTTGTATCAACTGTAGTTAAGTTTTGATTGGTCTTATAAGAAAGTACTCAAACTTGCCTTTGATGCAAGGTTTCATTTGGAAAGTCCAGACATGCATCAGTGAGCCTGGATGAATTTGCTATTTTGTTGTCTGGCAGCCGTTTGGTTGTTTTCGTTGAAATGATGTTGGCGTTTTTTTCCCTTGTGGATATTTTTACTTTGTGTTGCCAAGTACCCAAAAGGTAGACCCTTCCAAATTCCATGATACTATATAGTTACCGTGCAGATAATTTTTTCCTTGAATCTTCACCCTATTTCGGGGGACTTAAATATCTGTTATTAAGTCATTGGGGAAATAACTCCATTCTTTGTGAATCTGCTTTAGGAAAAAAGGATGTTTTATTTCTCCCTTTACTTTAAAAAATACAGCTGGCCTTTTCAAAACAAATCTGAATCTAATATAATTTTATAATAAAACAGAGAAGCTGCAAGGGAGATTTTATATATGGTTTCTAAAACTATACTTAGATGCAAAGAGCAAATACTGTCATTTTTGACCACTTATCCCATGAAACTTTGTGAGTATAAGAGAGAGTAAAGAATCAGAACAAAATAAAAAAAATGTGGGGGTGGAGTTAGTTTTTTGAGGCCCTGCCATGAGTTTCCTGGCTCAGCTAGTGGGAGATGTCAAACAATAAACTGAAATAAATGAACACTGAAACCAAATAAGAACCATAAAGTTATGGTACACAAGGATATGTTTTAAGTTTGGGAGAAATAGTTGTTGCTTTGGCTGACGAGGCCCTGTTGTTGTTCAGTTTTGCTTATTAAATTAGAGAAAATATATTAACATATACCCTGACATAAATATACAGCTTTTCAAAGTGACTCTCCCTATATTGGACATTTTTGGATACTTACCAGTCCAAGGAGAGGTTAGCCAAAGACTAAAGCTTTGCTAAGACCACCCAAAATATCAGACTCCACCCCTTCTCAGAGTTTGTGCGGCTATGATACAAATGGAAGAACTTAAAGGGACTGGGGTGGAGTGGGAGGCAGATGGGGAAAAGATGACAAAAGAAAATGTGACTTTTCATCAGATGAAATTAAATTTTCCTTGCTTTCTGCTTTCTGAATGGGTGAAAAGACACAAAAGCAATCACATCAGTCACTTCCTAGCATAGATACTTTGTTTTTGTTGCTTTTAGCCGGAACACATTGTGATTTTCTATAATACTCACATGCTGCCAACTGCAGTGGGTGTTTTGGGTCTTTCTCATGTTTTAGTTTAAGGCATGTACAGTATTTTGAGAATGCCTGTCCTGGAAGATTATTCTAGTTCCAATATTAGCTCTCAATTTGTACTGTAATATTTTGCATGGCAAGCAACTATAAAAATTCATTTCATGACTTCTTGAAGCTTTATGGAAAATTCCCACTCACTTTAATGAATATTTCTGTTTGGAGATTTTTGGGTCAAGATTTTGGATCCTGCTAAGATCTAGTTGAATTAACGTGCTTTGGAAGATTCCCATAAATGTTTATAGAATCAGTTAAGTGATTATAAGCTTATCAGCAAAACATTCTGAACTGTCCTCCTGAAAGTTATCATGGGAGTCTGCTCAAACTTTTTTAAAGTTATACGTGAGCATCCTGAACAGAGACAGTAGAGTGTCACATGCTATGTAGAAACTCAGTTATTCTTAATAAGCCATGAAATGGACATGAAATGCAAAAATGCGTGGTTTTACTTCAGAGCCTCAGTGAATACTCCAGAAAATTGAGGCAGATCAAATGTAAGAGAAAGATCAAAAGAAGCAATTAAAGAAGAGACAATGTGAGGAAAGTAGGATGGGATCAAAAAGAAAAGAATGGTGAGAGGAGGACAAGCATGAAGTGTGAAGATCTGGACAAGGGAGTTGGATGACTGCTCTGGAAGGCATGTGAGATCCTCTGCTAGGCTAAGAGGGGTGGATAGAAGTTGCAAGACTAATGACAAGAAAGAGATTGAATGTGACGATTGTGTCATGCACATGGTTCCCATGTAACTCTCCAAGTGTGTGTTCTCAGGCTTTTACACTGCCATGTGCATAGAACTGGTTTATTCACTCCTTTCCACTATTGCTCGCTTCATATAAACATTCCCCTAGTGGTTTAAACATTTCTAGAAGCAATTATGTTTCTTAGAAGTAACTCTGTGCTTTCTAATTAAGATGCTGTGAAAAATGTTGCAAGTCTTAAAGTCAGACATTTTCTATTACTGTGAAGGATCTTTAAAATTCTCATGAAGAAATCATCATCAGTGACCTAGGATCTTGAAAACTTTTACATGTACACATCTAAATGCCCATCTATGTATCTACTTAATTATATACACACGTGTTTTTAGATGCTCACATTCTATTATAAATATATACATACTCATAGAAGCTGGCCTAAAAGACTGTTCATAAATTCATGTTTCAACATCCTGAACTTGGGAAAAAAATTAAGAAAAGTTTTATTCTTTTTCAAGCAAACCAGGTTTGAATTAGAATACTTACAAACAACAAACATTTCAAGTCTCCACTACTCAAGGGAAAAATCCACTGCTTTGTGGATCTGTCATTGAATTGTGCCTCTTACAACTACGCAGTTGAATTCAAAATTTTAGTCCTCAGTTCATTGACAATGCAAATTATTTGCCAGCATTTGGAAGTCAAACAGGGTGAGAGGGGGAGAGACTTTACATATTCCAGGTTTAATATCTAAGCACCAGATGGAAACAATTCTACAATGAAAGAAAGAAATCTGTTAGGATATTTTGGAGATCTGTTCAGTTCAGCAGCACGTCACTGGTTATGGAGGCCAATTTCTCAGAGGACTTATTTGAATTGCAGATCCCGAAGTAGTGCACTAATTTAACCCAGAAAATGCTGAATTTCTGGTTTAAATTTTAGTGTTTCTTAGGTACCCATTTTTCTTTCAATAGTGACTCATATCTCTGAAATAATTTGGAAGCAATGTGTGAAATGAATGATTTTTATGTAAAATTGAAATAATCATAAAAAGTTTCATTGTTAATATGTACAACTATAGCCTTTTTATGGGAACTATAAAAAATTGTCTACATTTAGTTTTGCTATGAAAATCTTTTTTGTTTTCTTTTTCAGGCTGTACCCGTGGCATATGGAAGTTCCCAGGCTAGGGGTCGAATTGGAGCCACAGCCATAGCAACATGGGATCAAAGCCTTATCCGTGACTTATTACGCAGCACATGGCAATGCCAGATCCTTAACCCACTGAATGAGGCCAGGGATCGAACCTGCATCCTCATGGATACTAGTTGGGTTCTTAACCTGCTGAGCCACAAAGGGACCTCCTTGCTATGAAAATCTTCTATGCAAGACAGTTTGTGGCATTTAGTATTGAAGGATTTGAAACAATAGCAATCAAATAAATAACTTAAGGATCTTTCAAAAGATGATTTTTAAGTGAATCTGCGCATAAACAAAGGGCAACAAAGTCTGCTTGGTAAATAATGGATGGTTGAACTTTGATAATGAAAGACTGGGAAACTAGTGGGATACTAAGCAATAAATCTCAGAGGGGGCCTTTTTCATATTCATTCCTATGTTTTTTGGCAAAATAAGTGTCAAAATTTCCAGCCGTATGACAGCAAAATTATGCATTACATGGTGAGTTATAGATTTTGGGTGAAATCCAACTCACATAGTTTCATAAGGACTTGACATGATAAACAAAATACATTGCTTTTCCAAACCACAGTTTGTTTAAAATAAAAAAACACAAAATACTGCTGCTATAATAGATGATCAGAATGTCAGTCCTTCCCACCACCATTACCAGATTTTTATGTCATGAAAAATTGTAAGAAGACTGTGTCTGTCTGCAGTGTGCTGAGGCCCTAAAATAAATGAAGATGGAACTAATGGAGAGAGCAGGCAGTGAGGGAAGTGTGTTCATGTATTTTGGGATGGAGAGATCAGGAAGATTCTTTGGGAGCAAAGGGTCCAAAATATTCAGTCTTCAACCCCCGACTTGGTCCTTCACTTTCTGCTGTATATTTGGGTTTTTTGAACAAAGAGATGAAAATAAGGCAAGAGGGAAATTGAAAGGAGGCTTAAACATCATTAGGGGAGAAGAGAAAAGCAAGGAAATAGTGGTGAGGAAAGTCTCTTAAGTCATCTATAAGAGACCTCCTGTTTTCTTTTCTTTTTTTTTTTGCCTTT
>PVHT021183696.1:28271930-28313075 GCA_004024745.2 Catagonus wagneri | reverse complement strand
TAGGGGTCTAATCGGAGCTGTGGCCACTGGCCTGCGCCGCAGCCACAGCAACGCAGGATCCGAGCCGCGTCTGCAACCTACACCACAGCTCACGGCAACGCCGGATCCTTAACCCACTGAGCAAGGGCAGGGATCGAACCCGCAACCTCATGGTTCCTAGTCGGATTCGTTAACCACTGCGCCACGACGGGAACTCCCTCCTGTTTTCTAATGCGTCATTTCTTTGAGACAGTTAACCTACCTTCATAGTATCAAATCAAAGGAATCATCTGAGATAACTAAGAAATGGATTTCATGGTGCTGGGGTTTTTTTCTGAGCAGTTTGGGAGGTCAGAATGAGTAACTTAAAACCTTCCTATGGACTTTACCTATCAGTTGCAGACACTTTGTTATGCTGAAAAAAGATGGGATAACTTTTTCAAGCAGTTTGCAGTGGCTCTGAAAAGGTAAACTAAATTGACCAAGAGACGACTGGTCCATGAATCAAGAAACCTGCATTCAAATTCCATATCTGCCGCTCACCACGTGAGCTCATCATTTCTGTTTTCTTCTTAACCCTGCAGTATCCTACCCCATAAAATAAGGAAGTTGATTTAGATGATTTCCAAGCTCTAAAAATTAATGTTTTTAGGTTTGCTTTATTCTAAGAACTGAGACACCCATGTTCCCTCAGTATACTGAGTATAATTAATATGTAATAAATATCTTCAGGGGCCTATGAATATTTGAATGTCCTCCTGTGATAGTGAATTACTACTATCTTTCTTATCTCTGTTTTCTCTTCTATAGAATTGTAGAAATCTGTGTTTTATACATTTAACATTTGGAAAACATTGATTAGCTAACTCAGTCTGTACTTCTTGAACTGTTGATTGTACTTCTGGAACTGTTGATTGACTTAAGGAATACCATCACTCCTTTCGGAATCACAGAGATACTTTTAATTTAGGGTTTTTTTTTTCTTGTCATTTGTTTGTTTTTGGCTGTACCCAAGGCATGTGCACGTTCCCGGGTCAGGGGTCTAGTCTACACAGTAGCAGCCACCTGAGCCGCTGCAGTGACGATGCCGGATCCTTAAGCTGCTGTGCCACATGGGGATCACCTTTGAGACACTTTTACAGGGCAGATTGTAGAAATGTTTGACGATGAGGATTTTATTCACTAAGGCTGATGATATGCAGAGTATTGAAAAGCGGGGTACTGGTAATTAAGGTAGGGACAGAGGAACTGGTTCAATAATGGACAGTCTTACCTACGGGAGGGGTTATCTATCTACAGATATTTTAAGCTGAGAACCACATGCTTCTTCACATGGGAGTCATGATCCTCACACTGTGAGTTTCAGAGAATTAGCTCCTTGTTCTGATTTCACCTTAAAGTTGCTGAGGTCAGTAAACCAACCATAATGGAAAAAATAAAAGTCATTAAAAAATTAAAAAAAATTAAAAAATAGTCACTGGGTCTGTTCCTCCTTATACCCAATTTATTTTCTATTAGTAAGAATGCAAAGTCTCCCTGCATTAAATGATCAAATTGAGGAATTTTTTGGATGGAGTACATCTTACTGGGTGATGCTTTCTAATTTACTACTTAGAAATGGCTACAGCGTAATAAAATCGTTGTTAATGTGGGCTTAGAATAAGAATAGCTTATTTCCCAGCTTCTTTACCTCTTAGATGACACATTTTTGTTTATCCATTTATCACTTGATGAACATCTGAATTATTTGCACTTTCTGGCTATTGTAAGCCATGCTTCTGTGACAGTCCTATGCATGTTTTTGTATGAACATGTGTTTCAAGACTCTTGGTTATATACTTGCAAGTGGAATTGCTGGATCAAATGGTAACTTTATGTTTAGCTTTTTTGGGAAATTACTTAATTGTTTTCCAAAGTGGCTGCATAATTTTGAATTTCCATCAGCATTTTATGAAGGTTCTGATTATTCCACATCCTCACTAACACTTGTTATTGCCTATCTTTTTAATCATAACCATCCTAGAGTGTATGAATTGATATTTCACTGTGATTTTGATTTCTATTTCTCTAATGATTAATGATGTTGAGTATCTCTTCATGTGCTTATTGTCCATTTGTATATTAAAAATATCTTGAAAGTCTTCATCCGTTTTTAAATTATGTTGTCTGTTGTTGAGTTGTAAGAATTCTTTAAATATTCTGGATACAAATCCCTAATAATAATATGGCTTTCAACTATTTCTTCCATTCTATGGATTTTTCTGCTTTTTAATGGTGCCCTTTTTACCACAAAAAAGTTTTAATTTTGATGAAGTATAATTTATTTTTTGTTGCTTGGGCTTTTGGTGTCATATACAGGAAATCGTTGCTTAATTCAAGGTCACAGAGATTTAATCTTTTATTTACTTTCAAGAATTTTGTAGTTTTAGTTCTTATATTTAATTCTATCGTTGTCTTAACATCTATATACAAAATGAAGTAGGGGTCCAACTTAATTATTATGCAATCTAATAGATATTCAATTAGTCCAGCATTGTTTTTTAAAAAGTGTGTGTGTGTGTGTATAAATTTATATATATACAAATATTTGTATATATATTTTTAAATCTGTGATCACGGTATGTTGAAGTCCCTAGGCCAGAGATCGAACCCATGCCACAGCAGTGACCTGAACTTACTGCAATGACAATACCAGATCCTTAACCTGTTGTGCTGCAAGAGAAGTCCAAAAAGACTATTTTTTTTTGCATTGAATAATTTTGGCACCCTTGTGAAAGTTAATGGACCACAAATGGAAAGCTTTATTTCTGGATTCACAGTTCTGTTCCATTGATCTCTATGTCTTTTTTTAGTGCCAGTACCATACAGTATTGACAACAGGAAATTTATGGTAAAGTGAAGTTGTAAGTGTGAATCTCACAAATTTGTCCTTCCTTTTAGAGATTGTTTTGGCTATGCTGGGTCTCTTGCATCTTTTGAATTTGAAGATTATCCTCCATGTTTTACAAAATGGGCAGTTGAATTTCATTCCCTTTTTTTTTTTTTTTTTTTTTTAACACTATACCCATGGTGTATGGAGGTTCCCAGGCTAGAGCTTGAATTGTAGCTACAGCTGCTGGCCTATGCAACAGCCAGAGACACCAGATCTGAGCTGTGTCTGTGACCTACACCACAGCTCATGGCAATGCCAGATCTTTGACCCACTGAGTGAGGCCAGGCCCCAGACTCTCTTTCCTATTGCATATTATTGCCTCCTTTTTTGTAGATTAATTGACCATAAGCACAAGGTTTTACTTCTGGGCTCTTTATGCTGTATGTATCTGTTTTTATGCTAGTACTGTACTGTTTTGATGACTGTAGCTTTGTAGTATAGTGTTAGGTCAGGGAGCACGTATCCTTCTTTCTCAAGATTGTTTTGGCTGTGTGGGGTCTTTTCTATTTCAATACAAATTAAAAAAAATTTTGTTCTAGTTCTGTGAAAAATGCAACTGGTATTTTGATAAGGATTGCATTGAATCTGTTGATTGTCTTGGGTAGGATGGTCATTTTAACCATATTGATTCTTCCGATCCAAGAACACAGTGTATCTTTCCATATGTTTGTGTCATCCTCAGTTTCTTTCAGTGGGTCTTACAGTTTTCAGGGTACAGGTTTTTGTCTCAGGTAGGCTTACTCCTAAGTATTTTTTATTCTTTTTCATATGATGGTAAATGGGGTTATTTCCTTAATTTTTCTTTCTGATGGCTTGTTGTTAGTGTATGGAAATGCAGCAGACTTCCATATAGATATAATAGTAGTTTCGATTCCAAAGTGTCATTGTTGGTAGCAAATGACACAATCTATGTGATGCTAGTATAGCATAGTCCCTTGTCTGGATGCAACAAAAATGTGAGGTATGAATCACTTTTATTAATTTATTTATTTTTTTTAGTTCTTCTTTTAAAGTATAGTTTATTTACAGCATTGTGCCAATTTCTGTTGTACAGCATAGTGACCCAGTCATACATATATATATTTTTTTCTCATACTATCTTCCATCATGTTCTATCCTAAGAGATTGGATATAGCTCCCTGTGTTATATGGTAGGACGTAATTGCTTTTCCATTCTAAATGTAATAGTTTGCATCAATTAACCCCAAACTCGTAGTCCATCCCATTCCCTTGGAAAGACTGCCTTGTTAATTTAATCAGGATTTTTTTCCTTTCAATACTTTGTTATATTTTGCTTCATTTTCTCTACTGTATTTGTTTTAGAATTCATTGATTTGTTGTTTTTAAAATGGTGTTCTTTCCAATTGCGCTTAATTTATTTTTGTACTCTCTTTTATTTCTTGAGGAGGGAGCTCAGATTACTGATTTCGAACATTTCTTTTTCTTTAACAAAGCAATATTTAATTGGCTACTTTAAAAAATATCCTAAGTGAGGGGAAATTCCTTGCCAAATGGGGAGTTTTTCCCATTGTTAAACAGCTTTGCTTTCATATTCTTTTTTTTTTTTCTGTATTTTTGCCTTTTCTAGGGCCGCACCCGTGGCATATGGAGGTTCCCAGGCTAGGGGTCTAACAGGAGCTGTAGCTGCCGGCCTTCGCCACAGCCACAGCAATGTGGGATCCGAGCCGTGTTTGCAACCTACACCACAGCTCACAGCAATGCCGGATCCTTAACCCACTGAGCAAGGCCAGGGATGGAACCCGCAATCTAATGGTTCTTAGTTGGATTCGTTAACCACTGAGCCACAACGGGAACTCCTTGCTTTCATATTCTTATTCAGATCATTGTTTCCTTGTATTTTCTAATTCCACACTAATCCCCTGGAAAAAATACAGGTGAAGTTTTCCTGCGTCTTCTACCTCTTTCCAAGCATTCATTTGGTTTCTCTGAATACAAATTATATTCAGTTCATTAGCTCTTCCACAATGGACATAGTCCTTGGACTTTTCCCTCTCCGGATGGTTTTCTTCTATATTGATCACATTTTTCTTTTTGTCTTTTTAGGGCCACACCCATGACATACGGAAATATCCAGGCTAAGGGTAGAATTGGAGCTGCAACTGCCAGCCTACACAGCAGCCACAGCAATGCGGGATCTGAGCTCAGTCTGTGAGCTGCACCACAACTGGTGGCAACTCCGGATCCTTAACTCACTGAACGAGGCCAGGGATCAAACCTGCATTCTCATGGATACTAGTTGGGTTCATTTCTGCTGAGCCACGATGGGAACTCTTGATCACAGTTTTCAATGTTGCGTATAAACATGAAACTTAAAACTAATCCTATTATAAATATTGGTTAAACAGGCAAATTAGAAGTGCTTATGAGATTTTTATGGTAACTCAATTCCATTTATATGTATATGAATACACACTTGATAGAAGTGCTTCACTCTGTAACCCTTCAACCTCTATGTGCTTATTCTTTTTCTGTCCCCACTTTATTTCATCAGTTTAAAAAAACCTCTAACAGGCCTCAGAGAATATTGAAAATATGTTCAGAGAACCTGGAAAGTCCGATACTAGACTAGACATTAATATAGAAATGAGATTACATATTTCATTGAGGTGTAAAATTTATTAGTCACTACCCTCACAGACATAACTCATGTTAATCCTGTTTGAAAGTTATTACTTTGCCCTCCCATGAATTTTTTAGACAATTTTCTTTTTAGACATGGGAAACCACCTTTAAAAACTTCCAGTGTTCTTCCCTTTTGCAAATAGAAAAGTTATTTATATTCAGTTATGTATTGGGAACCAAAATGCATAGGGAGTCACCTCCAAGTGTAACTTCACATTCTACCCTCTACTTACCCTCTTTCCACCACTGCTTCTTCGTGGTTTGCAGGAATCCTGGAAATTCAAGCAATATTGGAGATCCCCAGCTGGTCCCCAACTCTTGGAGACTCCAATGGTCTCACTGCCTTTTTTTTTTTTTTTAAGTGAGTACAAAATTAGATTCTCCTAACAATCATACACACTTGGAGAATAGTGAAGGAAGCCTATGTTTTTGCTTTACCAGATAGTGGGTTTTTTGTTTGTTTGTTTGTTTTAAAATCCAGATTCTAAAATCTTTGAGACCACAGTGATTGTCTTTGAGTCTCAGAGGTTAGACAGGTATCTGGTCTAAAAGGATATTTAAAAAATTGTTTTTGACTAAACCAAGAAAGAAAGGCTGTGAGTAAAAATAATAAAAACCAAGAACAGAAAAAGACAGTCTACTGGAACGGTTAGAATTGTCTAAGCATAAGGGAATGGATATGAGAGACAATCTTTTATAAGATTGCAAGACAATCTTTTAATTAACCTTGCTTAATAAAATAGGGACAGTGTGGTATAAAGAAAAGAATACAGTCTTTGTTGTTAAAAAAAGTTTTTAAATTTCAGCCCTATTGTTTTTCTAGTCATTTGAACATTAATGTGGTAACACACTATGAAAGGATAGCAATTATTATGAATAAAAAGGAATAATGACCATCTTCTAGACAAATACTGGTAGTCCTTAATTTTTAAAATCCCACATAATAGAATTCCAAATTTATTTCTTAAGTAGTATTAACAGAAATCATTCTGTGTCATAATATACCACTGCTTTTTTTTGGGGGGGGAATCTTTTTTAGGGCTGTACCCGTGGCATATAGAGTTTCCCAAGCTAGAGGTTGAATCAGAGCTGCAGCTGCCAGCCTACACCACAGCTGCAACAACCCCAGATCTGAGCTGAGTCTGCGACCTATACCACAACTTATTGGCAATGCTGGATCCTTAACCCACTAAGCGAGGCCAAGGATCAAACCCACATCCTCTTGGATACTAGTCGGGTTCAATACTGCTGAACCACAACAGGACCTCCATCCACTGCTTTTTAAAATTATAAGACTATCATTTGAAGTGAGTATAGGGCTTTGAGGCTAGCAGACAGACTACAGTTACCAAGATGGCACTAGACAATACACTAAGATGATTGTATATCTATCTGTCAGGTAAGATCCCTAATATATTAGCTTCAGGAATAGTTCATTAGGAGGGCCTGCTGTGGCACAGTGGGTTAAGAATCCAACTGCGGTGGCTCAGGTCGCTGTGAGGGTATGGGTTGGATCCCTGGCCCAGTACAGTGGGGTTAAAGGGTCTGGCATTGCCGCTCCTGTGGCATAGGTGGAAGGTGTGGCTCAGATTTAGCCCTGGCCTGGGAACTTCCATATACCATGGGTGTGTCTATTAAAAAAAAAAATGGAAATAGTTCATTAGTGAGACTAGATTCATTGTAACTTTAAATTTGACAAGTGATTTAGAGGCTATCCACTCTGTGAAATATACAGTTGTCCCTTGGTGCCATCAAGGGACTGGTTCTAGGACCCCTGAGGGTACCAAAATCTGTGGATGATGATGAAGTATAGTATTTGCATATAACCTATGCACATCCTCCTGTATACTCTAAATCACCTCTCAATTACTTATAATACTTAATACAGTGTAAGTGCTATGTAAATTGTTGCACTTCTGTGGCAAATGCAAGTTTTGCTTTTTGGAAATTTGTTTTTTGAATATTTTTGATTCATGGTTTATTGAATTCAAGGATGCAGAACCCCCAAATACCACACACTGCTAGAAATGAGTAGAGCAGTTCAATGTATCTGGTGTTGTTTCTCTGGTTTGCTTCCTCTGGGTCCCATAATGTTGACTTAACCTTTGGCAAGTATGTGTATCCTATTCAAGGTAGATGTCTGATAGTGTTTATAGTAACTACAGGATTTCTTTGATTTGTGACTTTTTAAAGATGGCAAAAGAGATCCTACATTATGTGGTAGGATAAAGTCTTATTGTAAACAACAGCTATAATTAATATACCTTAGTGTCCTGATAAAACTGCTAATCCAGGAGTTCCCATTGTGGTGCAACAGAAACGAATCTGACTAGGAACCATGAGGTTGTGGGTTTGATCCCTGGCCTCGCTCACTGGGTTACGGATCTGGCGTTGCCGTGAGCTGTGGTGTAGGTCACAGATGCAGCTAGGATCCTTCATTGCTGTGGCTGTGGCGTAGGCCGGCAGCTTTAGCTCTGATTAGACCCCTAGCCTGAGAAGCTCCGTATACCTTGGGTGAGGCCCTAAAAAAAGGCAGAAAAAAAGCAGAGCTGATCCAAAAAAAAATTGCTAATCTATTTTATTTTACTTAATTTTTTGATTTTTAATTTTTTTTTTTTTTTGCTTTTTAGGGCCGTACCTGAGGCATATGGAGGTTCCTAAGTTAGGGGTCTAATCGGAGCTACAGCTGCTGACCTACACCACAGCCACAGCAATGCACCAAATCCAAACCACATCTGTACCGTACACCACAGCCCGTGGCAACGCCTGATCCTTAATCCACTGAGCGAGGCTAGGGATCGAACCCGCAAACTCTTTGTTTCCTAGTCGGACTCGCTTCTGTTGTGCCATGATGGGGACTCCCGCTAATCTATTTTATTAATAGACATGAAAACCATTCTCTAAAATTTGAAGCTGGTCTTGTTTGGAAACCTGTTCTTTTTATTCTCTTGATTCACTTCTGCCTTCCTAAGGGGTCTTGTTCCACTTCCTTCTGTACTGGGATGCCACGTTTGCATCCTTAGGCTCCACTTTTCAGCCTCTATTAATGGACTTACTCAAAACATACAGCCTTTATCACTTTTGTGAGTTGTTAGAGACGATTACTTTCTCCTCTAAGGTTGAAAGAATTTTTGCAATTTTATATTCACCAAAGAGAATTTCCTCTCTTTGCTCACATGGCACCCTCTTTCTCTCTGCCCTATGTTTTTGCTTCACCAGCTAGTTTTTCTGTTGTTGTGTTTTTTAATTTGGATTCTAAAATCTTTGAGATACTTCTGTGAAAATGTTTTCTGGTAAACACTGTGACACTTGTACTCATACTGAGTAGGACACCAAAGACTAGATTATGCTGCTCTGAAAACAGCCCCAAATCTCTGTGGCTTGAAATAGTAAATGATGGAGTTCCCATGTTGTTCATCAGGTAAGGATCCGGCATTCCCACTGCTGTGGCTCCTGTGACTGCTGTGGTGTGGTTTTGATCTTTGGCCTAGGGACTTCTGCATGCTCTGGGTATGACCAAATTAAAAAAAAAAAATGGTGCATGTCCATCCTTGTTGTCTAGGGGCTCTGCTCATTCTAATCACTTAGAGATGGGGCTAATAGAGGCTCTATTTCAATATATGCTTTTGTAATTTACAAATTAGAAAGGAAACATAGTAACTTTCATACTAACACTTAAAATTTCTGCTCCAAAGTACTGCATGTCACTCCTACTCATATTTCATTGGCTAAAGCCAGTCACTTGGCTAAACCTAATATAAAAGAGAAGGAAGTATGACCTACCGTGTGCCCAGAAGTAGGCTGAACCAGACACAGCAAAAACAATAACTTTCTTTGTTTTTTCTTAATGAGTTTTATTACATTTACAGGTGTACAACAATCATCACAACCAAATTTTTATAGTACTTCCATCCCAAACCCTCAGTGCATCCTCCCATACACCATCTTGTCTCATTTGGAAACCATAAGTTTTTCAAAGTCTGTGAGTCAGTGTCTGTTCTGCAAAGAAGTTCACTGTGTCCCTTTTTTTTAGATTCCACATGTAAGTGATAGCATTTGATGTTGGTATCTCATTGTATGACTGATCTCGCTTAATTAGCATGATAATTTCTACATCCATCCATGTTGCTCCAAATGCGGTTACTTTCCTTTTAATGGCTGAGTAATATTCCATTGTGTATATGTACGACATCTTCTTTATCCACTCTTCTGTTGATGGATGTTTAGGTTGTTTGCATGTATTGGCTATTGTATAGAGTGCTGCAGTGAACATTGGAGTACATGTGTCTTTTCGAGTCATGGTTTTCTCTGGATAGATGCCTAGGAGTGGGGTTGCTGGATCAAATGGTAATTCTATTTTTAGTTTTCTGAGGAATCACCATATTGTTTTCCACAGTGGTTGTACCAGTTTACATTCCCACCAACAGTGTAATAGGGTTCTATTTTCTCCACACCCTCTTTAGCACTTATTGTTTGTAGACCTTTTTTTTTTTTTTGGCTTCTGTCATTTTAGGGCCACACCCACAGCATATGGAGATTCCCAGGCTAGGGGTCTAAACGGAGCTGTAGCTGCTGGCCTGTGCCACAGCCACAGCAACACAGGATCTGAGCTGTGTCTGCAACCTACAGCATAATTCACGACAACACCGTATCCTTAACCTACCGAGTAAGGCCAGGGATTGAACTCGCAACCTCATGGTTCCTAGTTGGATTCGTTAACCACTGAGCCATGACGGGAACTCCTGTAGACTTTTTGATGGTGGCCATTCTGGCTGGTGTAAGGTACCTCATAATGATTTTGATTTTCATTTCTCTAATAATGGGTGATACTGAACATCTTTTCATCTGTTTTTTTGGCTATCTGTATGTCTTCTTTGGAGAATTGTCTGTTTGGATCTTCTACCCATTTTTTGATGGGGTTGTTTGTTTTTTTGGTATTGAGCTATAGGAGGTGTTTGTAAATTCTGGAGATTAAACCCTTATCAGTCGATTCATTTATAAATATTTTCTCCCATTGTGTGAGTTGTCTTTTCGTTTTGTTTAGGGTTTCCTTTGCTGTGCAGAAACTTTTAAGTTTAATGAGGTCCTATTTGTTTATTTTTGTTTTTATTGTCATTACTCTAGGAGGTGGATCTGAGAAGAAGCTGCTGGCATTTATATTGGGGAGTGTTTGGCTTATGTTTTCCTCTAAGAATTTTATAGTATCTGGTCTTATATCTAGATCTTTGATCCATTTTGAGTTTATTTTTGTGTATGGTGTTAGGAAGTGTTCTAATTTCATTTTTTTACATGTGGCTGTCCAGTTTTCCCAGCACCACTTATTGAACAGGCTGTCTTTTCTCCGTTGTATATTCTTGCCTCCTTTGTCAAAAATGATAACTTTCATAGCAGAGAAGAGACATAAGGCTTAGTGAGGATAAGCAACATATTCAAGCTCATCCAGTCTTAATTAACTCAGCAACAAGATGGGATCTTAAATGAGAGTTCATAATGGCACAACTCATGTCATTCTTGACTGTAATGGACCTGATGAAGGATCAGGGCCAAAAAGTCACAACCTTCTTGAACTGTGAGCTGAAGGAGAACAATTTTGACCTGAAACAATAGTTTAAGTATGCAGCGATGCACACATTCAAATAACATGCTGTAGCTGTAGCTTGCTGAGAAATAAGTCACAGATAGGGATCTTGTGCACAATACACAAAGATGACTGGATCTTTCTGAGTAAAACTTTGACTCTCCATAGTACTCCAAAGGAAAAGCTAAGATGCAGCATGTGCTGCAAAAAGCAGGTGGAGTGGACTATCATATAATCATTCTTATATGAGGACTGAAGATGGAGTGACCCTTGGTTATGCCTCATCCCTCCATGGCCCCATGAATCCCTCCATAGTAATCACCAACAGTGGCCTCTTCCCTGAGGAAGAGGGACCACAACTGAGAGAGATTCCCTTTAACACATTGCCAGGAGCTGATAACAATAAAGCATTAGAAAAACATAATGTGAAATGAGTATAACCTTAATTAAAATGATCTCCTTTACTGATTCTATAGTCAAAATGCAAAATTAATGGCATTTTTTTCCCTGTCACTTTTAATGACCTTTGGAATCTTTCCAAAGATTCCATTTTTGTTCTTCCCTTTTTTTTTTTTTGGTACTCACTGAGGATGATGAATCAGATTAGACTTGCTAAAGTAGGCATGTTTACACTTCCCTAGAAGCCTCATGTTTCCCTCAATATTGGATGTGACATACTTGCCCTGTAATATATTCAGTTGGAATTGAATTCCAACTTGAAATGTGTTTACTTTTACATTCATTACACAAGCTTTAAAGAAGTTTGGCATCCACATGAATGCATTTTCATCTCACTAGGATGGAAAAAAGTATTCCTAAAAAGCGTTACCTCTTCTTGATTTGCAATCACACCTTTCAGAGGATCAGTTTAAGTTCATGTTATCAGCAGACATAGTCCAAAAATAGCCAGTTGAATTTTTGCTAGGAATTGAGTCTTTCTAATTTCTTGCCTTAGGGGTTACTATTTTTACAAGAGGTTAAGTGTTTAATTTTTAAGTGTTTATAGAAACTGGAGATTTTTTAATGGTACAAAGATTATTTAGATAAAAGTGGAGATGTAAAATTGTAATCTCTTCAAGTATATAATTTGTATCACACTTATTAGTGTTTAAAATGCTCTGACAGCTTGTTCATTTTTCTAACGAAGTTAAACTGAATAATATTTACATCCATACATTCAAGTTTAGACAAGAAAAAGTGGGAGGTCTGCTTTATGTCTGAAAATTTCTGTGCTTATTTTCATTATGTGTTAATACAAAATGTACTTTGCTTCAGATGAAGCAATTTGTAGTCGTTATTTGTAAAATGGTTCCAGTTGGTTTATTTCAGAGTTTGCAGCATCAATTTTCTCTGTTCTTTCAACAACAGTTTTAAACACTCTTTTAGATATCTATTGCTGTGCTACAAACCCTAAAACTTAGTGGCTGAAAACAATAACCATTTTATTGCTTATGATTCTGTGGATCAGAAATTCAGGCAGAGCCCAGGGTGGGGGTATGGCTTGTCTCTGTTTCACTGGTGTTGTCTAGGATCGTTCAGCCAGGGCTAAAGGATTCAAGCAGGCCTCACTCACATTTCTGGAACCTTGGTGCTGATGTTGACAGGACATGTTGGGCCTCTTCCAAATGTCTTGCCTTTTTTTCCTGTGGTCTTACATTTTTTGTTGCCTTGCCTAAGTTTCTTTATAAGAAAGGAGAATTCTGAAAGAACAAAAGCAAAGGTTACAAGACCTTAAAAGACATAGGCTCATCATTGCACAGGGTCACTTCCATCACGTTATTGGTCACATGAGTCAGCATATTCTAGATTCAAGGAGAATGGAAATAGACTCGACTCTTTGATAGGAATGGCATAGTTACATTGCAAAGAGGCACATGAGAAAGGAGGGGTTCTTGTAGCCATTGAGGAAAAGAATACACCACAAACACAAATGAACGACTTACATTTCTAAGGCCACTGCTATGCTCCTTTGTTCAAATTATGACTTTACTACATGAAAGCCTGTATCTTTGTATTTCTGTTTGGGAGCTATTGAAAATCTCATATCTCAGTAAGTTAAAGTGAACAGTTCATCATCTTCTCTTTCAAATTTTTGGCAGTTTTATGTAGTTTGGAGTATGCTTCACAGAATGGATGGGTTTGGGGATACAGTTAGCAGTATAAGACTTATTCTTCAAGCATGTTTTGAGTACCATGTGTGGTTATGTACAATTTCAGGCATTGGATATACAAAGGAAGATGAACTAAGAGATGGTTTTTATTCCCCGTTATTTAACTTACTGTCACAACTTTTCACTCCCTTGAATTGATTCTATGCCTTCTTTGCATCCGTAACCTTGTCATAGTGTCATGGGGTGAAATATATCTCTCTGACCCTGAGTTTGGGTTTGTCCATGTGACCTGCTTTTGCTAAAAGGATGTTAACAGGTATGATGAAAGCAGTAGCACAAAATATGCTTGTCAGGTAGGACTTAATTTTTTTTGTCTCCATCACCACGGGTAGAAACTGGGCTTTAGGAATAGTACACATACAAATCTAAGGAAGAAGCTACGCTCAGTTGGACCCACAGCTTGAGGCAAAAGTGGCTGGCAGAGCCAGTTTAGGTCCATCAACTACCAGGTGACACCCAGATCTGTGAGAAGCATGGTTTTTATTGTATACCTTTGAGACTTTTTTTTTTCTGTATACAAGATCTTCTTGAAACAAGTAATGTGCTATCTTATAAGGAGGAAACATACCTACACAGACAACTGTATTATAATGCAGTACATGTAGAAATAAAGATCTCCATAAAAGGGTACCAATTTTTTTGTTTTCTGGGTATGTATCAATTTTAGTGAGGCATGAAGAAGAAGTTCTAGAAAATGGTGAAACAAAGCTGAGCCTTAAAGAATAAAAGGAAGGATATGTAAGAGTTTACCAAGGAGCATAAAATGTTACAAGTCAAAATTTAGTGTGAGCAAAGGCATGAGGATAAGATCCAATGAAGTGTGAAGGAATCTGTAAAAGCAGTTCATTATTCCTAGAAGTTTAGTAAGTGAGACAGGCCAATTTACCAAGAGACTCAAACCCTTGAATTGGCTTTGCAATGGAGTCTAATTCTAAGAGATTTCTAGACCAATAGCAACTAGGATTGATTTGACTTTTGTCACTCTGGCTCAACATTTTAGGGTACATGCTCTGCTAAAAGTAATATGAACACAGTTTCATTGTTTCTGCCTTTGCAAATAATGCAATTACATTTTGGTCAGAGATTTCAATTGCATAGCCAAAAGGGCCACAGATGGTAATGGCAGACAGGGCTTAAAAGAGGATAGTGGTCAATTGAAAATTAACAAAAGTAATATACTAATACTGCTTGGCATTTTATATAAAAATCACAGGTCATCCTCCTTTCAAATAATAGCTTTTGAAAAAAGATTTATAAATTAATTATATTAGCTATCATTACAAAGTTATTACAACAAGGAGTACTTTTTAGAACAATGGGTAATATGTTTGTTTCAAAGTATAATTTTCATGCAATGCTTTAAAAAATGCCAGTCTTTATTCAGGACTATATTTAGCAGGTGATTCTTATTTTAATCTGAATTTTAGAATCGAAGAGGCCTTTCAGCATCTTTTATTATTAATTTAAACTCAGTTAATTTTGTGGCCCTGCCTTCTGCTGGCTGTGAGAACGTGAGCAAGTTTCTAACCTTCTCTGTACCTCAGTGTCCTCATCAGTAAAATGGGAAAATAATTCTTACTATATGTGGAGCCCTTGTGGTGGTTAAATGAGGTCTTATAGTGTGCTGTGTGACATACAGCAAGTACCCAATAAGTGTTAGCCACTGTTACGAATAGCGTAATTAATAATTACTGCTGTCAGTTAATTTTATGATTGAAGAAACAGGAGGCCTGAGGAATTAAAATAGGGCAAAATTGTGTGCTTTTAGCAGTTTCAGAACCTATAATAGATTTTGATTACTGAGTTCCATGCCATTGCTTTTGCCTAAACAAGGCTGCCTCTCGCACTGAATTTTCAAGAAGTTCATGATGAAAGTGAAGAGTGATTCTGGAAACTACTGCACTGGTGAAACTGTCTTCACACAGAAAGGGTGTGAATTACTAAATGGAAATATCAAAAGGGTGGGTAATTCTCCTTAAATGTATATATACAAACAAAATATTAATTCACATAATTGCATTACAATTAAACTTTTCTTTCTGGGAATTGTCTCTTTATGATAAACAATTTCACATGCAGTTTCAAAGCTTTTGGTCAAATTCCAACAAAAGAGGTAGAAAATTTTCACATAAAATAGACCACTTACTAGAATTAAAAAGGGGTGCTATTTACTTGAAAGGATATAGCTGTTGGCACTTTCAAGTTTTATCCAAACGACTGCACTCAGCCCTAAATTTCATTATAAAAGTAAAGTTAGAAAAGTTAAACATTAAATCTTATAAAGAAATAGAGTTTGATTTAATGCCATTAGAAGACAACACAAAATAGAGGAGAATATCGAACTGGCTTAACTGCTTTGGTGCTGAATAAAACATCAGCCCTTAAACCATTCACCTCCACACTCCCAGCTGTACCTGTTGAAGTTCACTTTTACTCATTAGCTGTCATTTCGTGGGACACCATTTTAGGGACACATATGTTTCCTATTAGCAATAATGAATTAATGGGGAGTGTGTAGTAATATGATAGCAAAATTCAGTAAAAATTCTATTTGAACTTAATTCTGTGGGATATGAACATAACCCACAAAGGAGTACTCTGATCTACAGTGAAGAATAATTTGCCTACCGCTCTGGTTTGCAATTAATGAAAAGTCCTCAGGAAATCCCAATTTCTGATTAAAGAGAGTTGATTATGATTAATATATCCAAATTAACTGCCAAAAAGGAAGCGACCTCATAATTATCTACGTTGTTCCTCCAATTGAAAATTCCTAAGGCTACGCATATCTGTGCCCTCTTCTCTAATCCTTAAAGATATATATTTGGTTTCTAACTTTTGATTAGCAAGACAATGATTGTCCTTTGTTTCTGCATGTAGAAAATACTCAAGGTCTTATGAATTTTCTTTTCTCTCTTTATCCTTCTGTAAAAATCATATCACTGGTGTTTCCAGCAAGTTGTCATAAACCCAGGATGTTAACTTCAGATACACTTGTTCTAACCTTACAATCACTGCCTCCCTCATTCCAGAGCAATTTACTTACTCTTAGCTGTTTCCTGTGCTGTCTTCCCTGGCACTTGGTTGACCTTTACGGGGACAAAAAAACATAATTTCAGGCAGATATGGAATAGAGGGTTACTAATTTCATTTTTCAATCTAGTTCCCTAAGTAAATAAGTAAGTAAATTCTTCATATTGAATTTTCATAGCATTATAAGTTTTTGCATTTTTGGAGGGGTTTGCAAATATTTTTGCAGGAAATTTAGAGATGTTGCATCAAGTTCTGTTAACTGGATTCTGTTTTAAACTGGAAGTCTTCCAAGTACAATCTTTTTTTTTTTCTTTTTGTCTTTTTAGGGCCACATCCATGGCATATGGAAGTTACCTGTCTAGGTCTTGAATTGGAGCTGCAGCTGTCAGCCAGCACCACAGCCACAGCAACAAGGGATCCGAGCTGAGACTGTGAGCTCCACCACAGCTAATGGCAATGCTGGATCCTTTAACCCACTGATCGAGGCCAGGGATGGAACCTGTGTCCTCGTGGATACTAGCTGGGTTTGTTACTGCTGTGCCATGACAGTCACTCCCCCCAGTAGAGTATTTATGTTAGAAAGTATCTGCTTCTATTAAATCATATATGTATTTTAAAAGCAATCAAGGGGTTATTGTAATTTGTAAGCTATAGTAGTTAGAGAAGTAGTTGGTCAAAATAATTAATATTTACTTCTCCAAGTAATTCGATTGGAATATTTTTCTCCTACAGGAATTTTGCAATACTTTAGTTATATTTTGTATTCATATATTTCACAAATTATCCAGTATTACTATAGAAAATTTGAAAACACAGAAAAACAAAATATTCAAGCAAAATCTCATTATGTAGGCATAAGCCCAGATAACATTTTGGTATTTTATCACAAACACTTCTGCATTTTAAAAAGTATATGCATATATCTTTCATTCTGAAATAAGATTTTACTATAACATTGCTTTGTAGACTACCTTTAAGAATTTTACAGTATATATTCAGTATTTTCATAGCACTATATTTATATTCATTTTAGTTGCTGTACAATATTTTGTTGCATAAAGCACCGTTATTTAGGTTGATACCCTTGTTTTTGCAATTGTAAGTAGAATTTCAAAGGACATAATACCTTCATGTAATTAAGTAATTACTTCCTTAGGAAATGTTTAAAAACTTTAATTTCTAAGTCACAACATGTGCTTTGAAAATACTTGTATTGAAAAAGTGCTTCTGAAAAAGGATGTTCAGTGTAATGCCAAGAGTAGTATTTGAGAGTCTCCATTTCTTAATAGTTTCACAATAATGGAGATTATTTCAAGCATTGGACAATTTTATAGGTTTGAAATCTCATTTTTTAAAATTAGTGTTCTTTTTATTACAAGTTTTAATACAGTGTATTGATTATTTTCAATTTTTCTTTAAAGTCCTATAGCTTTGTTTTTCTAGTAAAGTATTTATCATGCTCTTATTATTTTGCAAGGGAGCTTTACTTTCCACTTATCTTTTATAAATATCATAAATGCTTCTCAGTTTGGTATGTTTATTTTTAAACTCTGTTTATATTGTTTCTACTATCAGTACTTGAAAATTATCACAAACTCAAGTTTACCAACTATTCCCAGTTATCTTCAGATTCCATGATTCCCAACCATACTTCGAAAGTCAGTCCTATCTACTTCGTTCCAAAATCACCTGAACCTGGTGCAGAGTATGCCACTTACAAATATAATTAGTCAGAGAGAAACTGCCTTCTAGCGGCACAAAGAAGTGGTACAAATGAGAACCATTGCCAGGGATAGGTGTCCTTTCTTTGTAATGACGTGAACTGTTACAGAACACTTTTCAAGGATAGGCCGTCTTAAAAGCTTAGCGTTAGTTGATTGATGAACATTATAACTTAAATGGAAAGTCCAGGAATTCATAAATAGAAAAACTCAAGATATTATGTCATTTGAATTAGAAGCTCTGACACCAGAAAGTGATAATTACAGTGGATTTTGTATAGCAAGCAGGCAGTGTGGCATATCGAGAAAGGGTATTAAATAAAGAAAAGAGATCTGAACGGGATAGAAGCATCATACTTAACTATTCTTGGCCAGTGTTTTACCTATTCCTTGAAGTGAACTGGAGTAAAAAATTAATAGCAGGCTTACAGAATATATGTTAAATCCACTGTTTTGGGGTTTTGTTTGTTTTTTTAGGGCCGCACGTGTGGCATAAGGAAGTTCCCAGGCTAGGGGTCAAATCAGAGCTACAGCTGCCGGTCTACACCACAGCCACAGCAGTGACAGATCCATAGCCCACTGAGCAAAGCCAGGGATCAAACCCTCATCCTCATGGATACTAGTCAGGTTTGTTACTGCTAAACCACTATAGGAACTCCCTAAATTCACTCTTTTGTTGTTGTTGTTGTCATTGTTTTTTTTTTTTTGTGAGCCTTGCAGCCTACACTACAGCTGTGGAAACACAGGATCCTTAAACTGCCGTGTTACACAGGAACTTCTCCACTGTGTTTATAATAACATGTATACTTACTAGTTCATAAACTATATCGTGATTTTTCCAGAACAACCCAATGATTCTTAACAATTATTTTATCTTGATTAAATCTGATTTAAAGAATGCCCCTATAAACATCTAGAAGGAACCTGGATTTTGGTGCCTGGAGTTTCTACATCAGTAAGAAGCACCAATTATGGAAAGGGGACTTAACGAAGATTATGGCACAAGTCTGAGTGTGCTGTATGTACCCTGAGCGTAAAATTAAGAACCTTAGAAATGTAAATGATGTTTCATGCATGGTTATTTACTTCTTTGTTTTCCACATTATTACTTGGAGATGCATCATTGAGATAGCTCTAAAATGCTGAAGACTGCCAGAAACAGCTAAGGAATACTGGGAAGACGTGACTTTGTTACCCAACAAGGTGTTTGCTATTCTGTCCCCAGAGCTGTCATTATTTCTAAAATTTTGGAAATCAATCTTGTATTGATGATACCTTCTCAAAGAAAAAAGCATAATCATAAATAAATTATTCCACTACTAGAATTAATGAGATGATAATGAATAGCAAGTAATTTCAAAGTCTACTTTGTAATGTAGTCACTGAATCAGGGTTACATCTGCTACCAAAACAAACTAGAAATATCTACTTAATGTGGCCACCTATTTTTCCTGTTTTTCTCTCATTTTGTTTTGAGAAGGAAAATGTCAATGGGATAAGTATCTATAGCCTCATCAAGTCACCACTGTCAAAGGACTTATTGAAGAAGAAATGCAGGAATCTCTCCTAGCCTTAGTTTCTTTATCTGTAAAACTGAGATTAATAATACCAACTTTTTAGGATTGTAATAAAGAAGAAAGCACTTGTAGTAATGACCGACACTTGGAAATATCAACAGTGTTAGTTATTATTGTCACCATCTTCATCATCATCATTGCCCTTACCTGGGTTCTTTATAAAGCAGACCTGAAACAAAGAGTTAAAGGCAGGTGCTTTATTGGGGACCACAGAGATCCAGGTGAGGGTGACAGGTAGAAGGAAGCAGAAAGAAGAAAGAGGAAATGCAAGGATGCCTCATTAATTTGGCCACTTAATAGGTGAAGGTAATTGGTTTCTTGATCTAGTAGGACCACTTGGAAAGCCGTAGAAACTATGCCTTGGGGTCCCCTGGAGACAAGGGAGAGGATAGAAAGAGTATATCTACTTATCAACTGGCTTCCATCCTTGATTGGTTAACCCGTGCTCCCATGGAGTATTAATCCTCATGTGCTTTTGGGTTGTACGTCTGTGGGCATCAAGCAGACTACAGTGGGATCCCACCTAGCAAGGCCCTGCGTAAGGAGGGAGGAGACACACAGTACAGGCCTGAGACAAGGTGCTGCCAGGGGGCACCTTCAGGAAGCTGGGCAGAGTTTATGAGTACTGTCACTGCCCGGGGGCTGGAGTAAGAGCCAGGAGAGGCCAAGAGAATTCTCTGTGGTGTCTAGTGATGGTTGATGTCATCATCAGCAGCATCATCAATTACCATTCCTTACCTTTAACGATCAGAATCTCTAGTAAAAAGAATCACAGTTGGTTGAAAGGCTAGTTTGGCTTAGGTCAATTTTTAATGATCCTTTAATAAAACAAATTGCTTTCAATTACATGTTCTTTTTTTTGCCCTTATAAATGTCTGAATAGTCCTGTCCATTTTCACTCCTCCAATTGCCTTTCTTAACTCTTTCTTATATCTCAGGGCCACTATTTTGGTGCTAGAACCAAAATATCACACCTCAAACATTTTTTTTTTTAACCTTTTTAGGGCCACACCGGCAGCATATGGTGGTTCCCAGGCTAGAGGTGTAATCGGAGCTACAGCCGCCGGCCTATGCCACAGCCACAGCAATGCCAGATCCAAGCCGCATCTGTGACCTACACCACAGCTCATGGCAAAACCGGATCCTTAACCCACCGAGCGAGGTCAGGGATTGAACGCGCAACCTCGTGGTTCCTAGTTGGACTCATTTCCACTGTGCCACGATGGGAACTTCTAGGCAGTTTGTTTTTAAAGATGATCCCAAGAAACATTTTAAGGACAGGAAGAATGAAACAGGGAATAAAGAAAGCCTACCTGAGGGTATTTCATTGAGCTAATCACTTCTGTAGGTAACAGGAGCTGAATCCCTCTAGAGACCCTTGAGGAACTCTGTCACATGAACCTCAGACCTCGTCAGCGAGGCATGTCAAAGGGGAGTGTTTAGCCAGTGTTTCCTATCTTTCCTCCTTGGTCAAGGATTGCCCTGTGGTGTTAGCTTCCCCACACCTTAGCTTTACGCATGAGTCAGAATGTCTTGTTGAATTTTCTTTTTTCTTTTGGCTGCATCTGTGACATGTGGAAGTTCCTAGGCCAGGGACTGGCTCTGAGCCTCATCTGTGACCTACGACACAGCTGTGGAAACGCCAGATCCTTAAACCACTGCACTAGGTCAGGGATAGAACCCATGCCTCAGCATCAACCTGAACCATTACAGAGGCAATGCCAGATCCTTAACCTACTATGCCACAGTGGGAGTTCTTAAAGGAGTCTCATGAGGTAGTGGCAGAGCAGCCCCAGGGATGGAGATGAGACATACAGAAGGCAGTGAAGGTTAAAAATGCTCACTGATGGTTGTATAGCAATGCTGCAGTAAAAGGATGGGTTGAGAGTGTGAACCCATCGGCTGTCTGTTACGCAGGCTTTAGCTGTGATTATAATCTTCATAATGTCAAAGGAATAAGCAGATTGACCATTGTCATTCACACTTGGAAAGCATTTTCTTTGTTGTAACTTGTTAATGATCCCTAAAGGGAAAAACATGGACTATGCTGTTTGCCCACAGTAATGCATTTATAAACATATGTAAATATATAATTTAGGATGACATGTTTGTTAGATAATCAGGCCTGTAGTAATCTAGCATTGTCTGGAACTTTACCAAGTGAAGAATGAAGTATAGGGGAACCTCTCCAAACAGAGAAAAATAGAAGTAGGGAGTTCTACTCTCAGTTTGTAGTAGATTAGGAAAGTCCATTGCTCTTACAGTAACAATGGGGCCACATTGACTAAACTAAAAAGTCGTAGTTTCCCCTGAAACTGTCAAAGAGCCATGGAAGCAAAATGTTGAAATGTGATAAACTACAGAGAAGGCTGATCTCAGAAGAGAATGGAAGCTACGTTCTCCCCCGAGCATATTTACTGCCTGTGGGTACCAAGACATTGCGAGGAGCACGCTTGACATAGGCAGAGAAACTTTGTTGGAAGGAAAACCCAGGCAGGCTTTTATTAGCTGCACATGGGCTGGCATGGTGACTTGGAATCTGGTAGAGTCTCAGATATAGGATACAGGGAGCGTTGCTGCAAATGGTGATACAGTTATTTATTTATTTTTTCCTCTGCTTAAAAAACTTTAACCCAAACTCCAACACTTAGATGATAACGTGTGTTTCTATTTGACCCGACTTATCTCTCCATGTCCACATTCACACTTCTCAGCCAAGTGTAATGAACTAAATCTGAGGGAGGTGTGTCCAAGGCTGCATATACCAGTAGCCTGCACAGCTCAGGGGGGCGGCCACGTGGGCTATGACTTCAGACCTTCTCCCCAGAGATGTAAACACGGCAGCTCTGCGTTTAGATTTCTACACGTGGGTCTCTTTGCTCTGCGTGGTACCAATGACTTCCCTTCTCTGGTGCTGCTTGTCACCCTTCTTTGGTCAATTCTGATTCATATTTTAGAGTGATTTATTAGTCTCTTCTTCCAGGAAAGTTTTAACCTTTTAAATCTGGATTAAATAGTCCTCTGTTTGTTGCTACGCACTCTGAGTGTCCCCATCATAGTCCTGAGCACGTACTTGCGTAATTGCTTTCCATCAGCCTGTAAGCTCTGTGAGTACCGGACAGATATATTTCTTTTTCTTTCTTTCTTTTTTTTCCTTTTTGCTTTTTAGGACCACACCCTCGGCATATGGAAGTCCCAGGCTAGGGGTCTAATCAGAGCTATAGCTGCTGGCCTACACCACAGTCACAGAAATGCCAGATCTGAGCTGTGGACAGATACGTTTCGAATCACTGTTGTAGGTGAAGAATTTAGCACAGTACCTGACAAATCTCAGGGGATCAATAAATACTTTCTAAATGAATGTATGCATGAATTTTATGTTCACATTTGGTATATATATATAGCAGTTCATAGAGGAAATAGTATAATAAATGACAGAGACTAACATGCTGTACAAGTTTTTCCCAGTAGTCACATTTCAAATTAATATGATGAAATAATATAGGATCACAGACATTTAGAGCTAAAAGTTTAGAAATCAATGGGGACAACATTAGGATTCTACAGAAGGGGAAACAATCCCACCTTTTCAAGTTAATGCACTGTTAAGGTTATATCCTGACAGAAATAGTTCTAGAGTCCAAGTTTTCTGGTTCTTGGTTTAGTGATCTTAAACTATGATTTGTATTGGGTTGTACAATTCACAGTTCCCAGGAAGAAAGCCACAGTGGCTTGTTGCCTTCTTCAGATCAGAGACTGCCAAGAACTGGAGACAGAACTACACAGCAGAAAGTATGAGGATAGTGGTTCTATTCTTTTCATTTTCATGCTGGGGAGAACTTACATTTGTACTGGTTTGCACATGAATTTTCTTGAGTTTCTTTAGCTGTGGGAACAAAAAAACAATGTTTTATTGAAGTCAGGGAGGTTTCAAAACAGTTTTCCAATCACTAAAATCTTTTCTTTTTTTTGCCATCAGTTAATAGTAAAGCACTGGCCTGTTTCCATTTCCTCTTCCAGAGGTTTTTCTTTCCTTTCCCATTCCTTCTCCCTCCCTCCCCCATCCTCTCTCTTGCCTCTTCTCTTCTCTTTTCTCTTCTCTCCTCTCCTCCCCTCCCTTCCTTCTTCCCCTTTCGCTCTCTCCTTCCTTCCTTCCTTTTCTTCCTTCCTTCCTTCCTTTTTCCCTTCCTCATTTTCTTCAGAGTTAGCTTTACACATTTTAAATAATGCTGAGCTAGATCCATGGGTCATTTTCTACTCTTAAAATTGGTACTTGATATGCTTTTTGTTAAAAGACTTTGCTCTATAGACTCTTGTTATCATAAGAAGCTTCTAGAGTGACTTCTAGAGAGAATGTAACCTAATGTAAAATGTTTCGTATCTAAATCTTTTCTTCTCTAAAATTTTTGATTTGCATCTCTATCAGTAAGAAATATTTGAGCAAACATGCACCCTGCAGCATAAATACAGGTATATTTATTTATAAGTTTGTCACATATACTTTGTAAGTTTAAATGTAAAATATAAATAAAGCTTGATCACTGATTTTTGAATTAATATTAGAAGTTCTAATATGTTCTTCAGTGTCTCTGTAGCTTTTTCTGCATGTCTTCTGGGGTGTGTGTACCCCACTTTGGAGCCCACTGGCAAAAATGACTGATTTATTTATAAGCTTGTGTAGTTTCACTACTGATAGTTTAAATTTTTATCCTAAGAATATCATGTCTAGAATGATAAGGAGAATTCCCATGTAATGTTCTAACTTCTTTATTGCCTACTGAAATACTTGGCATAACTTACCAGGTCATTCCGGAATCGAGGTGAAAGTACATAAAGTGTTTGAGTAGTCTTATCATTCTAAGCTGTTTCAAAATAAACTTACTATTTTTCTTAAACATCTGTGAACCAGTTTGAAGCAACAGAACTTTTAAAATTCTCATAACAATATTTTAGAACCTCTGGTTCATTAATATCATTGGGGAGTTGCAGCAAATATAACCTTACTTGACAGACACATTTTTGTGGCTGGGAGGGCTGGAAATATTCCAGCATAATGATTTTCAGATCTGTAGCATCCACCACTCAAGAATTCCCTAAAAAAGAGAGAGGTACAAAAGGATAATTACTACAACATGTGTTTCAGATTTTAAAGACAATTAGCTGGAGAACCTCAAACTTTCTCATTCTGCTCACACAATAAAAATAATGCTTCATATTGGGTAAGCATTTTATGCTTTATGAAGAACATGGCTATTCATTGTTCCATTTGATGTTTTCACCAATTTTGTGAGGTAGTTAGGAATTATTGTCTCATTTTTTCACTTTAAAGAATTGATAAGAGATAAATGGCTTAAAGGTCATTCAGCAAATTTGGGTGGAACAAACTAAGTTTAGGTCTCTAGGGTTCTGAACTTGTCTTTCTTTAGACAAGTTTTTGTTTGGTGGACCTTTAATTACTTATGTGATTTATTTGCCAATTTATGTCAGTAAGATTTTCATAATGTTAATTACAATCATGAAAAAATTTTTTAACGTACAAACCACTTTGTGTAACACAAGTGTGATAGATATTATTTGTAAGTCTAGAGACTCAGCTGATCACCCATTCAGTGGGTCAGAGAGTTAGAAGGAAGCACATACTATTGTTCGTGTACATTCGCTCAGACTTTGATTATACGAACTTGCCTACTCAGTTAAAAGTCGCCTGGGAGGAAAACTTCATGCAGTTTTGCTCAACCTTTTTGCCTTTATAACATTAGAATGTAAATTTAAATGTACTGCTTTGGCAAAATTTCTTCAGTGGAATGATGACATTATAATATATAACAAATATTATTAGAGTGTGAAATTGAATAGGAGATTTTTGCATTACTAAAAACTCAGGATCGTACTCTAGCTGGCATTCTAACTTGCCTGTCTTTGCAAAGATAGAATTTTCTTTAGAATAAAATTCATAAATCACATTCTGCTTCAAGCACACTTTCAAGTGCATTTGATCACTAGATAAGTTATTTACTAGTATGCATTTAGAATTGCTTTAATCCATAAGAGTCTTCTAACCTTCAGTAATTATCTCTCATTTTCTACATCATCATCCATAATATTTATTTACCTTATATGTGGTGTCCTTTATTAGGTGGATAAAATAATTTAAATTTTTCCTTCAGTACTCATTATAGGAATGGCAATAACATTGATTTTTTTTTCAGGATTCATAAAATATATCTGTTAACTCTTTCAATGAGCTTTATTTATTATGCAGTAGTGGTGATTAGAATATGCTGTAAGTGCTGGAACACTTCATAGGTATGAGAATTATGTTAAAGGGAGAGTCCTTTGATAGAATGATCTGGGGAGAAGCTGAATTTCAGCAGAATCTTGAAAGGTTGTCAGGGTTAAGTCAAAATTTAATAAGCACCACCTTTGGCTGAAAACACAGATATGAGAAAGAGTAGGTAAATCAGGGATAACAGGTAGTCTCTTTTTCTCTTCTAAATAATATGTTAAACTTCTTAAAATAGGCATAACTATCCCATCTAGTTTTTAACTACACTTTCACAAAGTTCCTTCAAGTTATTTTTATAAACTATTCATTATGTAACCTCTCACTTTTTTTTTTGTTGTTTTTTTATCTTTTAGGGCCGCATCCATGGCATATGGTGATTCCCAGGCTAGGGGTCCAATCAGAGCTGTAACTGCCACCCTGTACCACAGCCACAGCAACGCAGGATCTGAGCCGTGTCTCCAACCTATACAACAGCTCACGGCAATGCCAGATCCTTAACCCACTGAACGAGGTGAGATCGAACCTGCGTCCTCCTGGATGCTAGTCGGGTTCATTAACTGCTGAACCTTGACGGGAACTCCGTAACCTATCACTTTTAACCCCGAAGGGAAGAAAATATGAATTGTCCTTGTTTCTAGGGATAGTAATGGGCAACCTACAAAGCCCCACAAGTCTGCTTTCCTGTGCAAACCTGGGAACTAGTCCCACTGAAGGAGGCTGACCCTCCTCACTTAATCTCTTTCTAGCAACATTGGTACCACCTTGGCCTAGTCATCTGGTTATAAATACTGGCTTAAATTTTTAGATATCATCCCTATAAATCATGTTACATTTTATAGGCTTTTCCTCCCTACGTGGTAACAAATTATTATGCAAAAGTTATGCAGTTATTTCTTTTGACAGGGGATCCTGAAACTGTTGAATCCTGTGTATATTTTCCTTCCCTGTATATTTTCCTTCTTCCTGACAGACATTATGACTTTTTAAAATCACAAACATATTTCCACTATTGCAAATATAACAGGAACCAAATTTATTGTTTGAGTTTTATTGGAAAAAGGTGAACACAGCTGTTTTACAGTGTGCTGGTTCATGGGGCAGGTGTGCATTCCTGAGAGTTTTTGCTGCTCAGCCGCAAGAGTGCTGCAAATCACTGTAGGTCATGGGGTGCCCCGGAAAGGTGGGGGCTTCCTAAGTGGGGCTTCAACCAGGGCAATTAGTGGGAAGAGGAGAGTTTGAAGTTCCACACTTTTGGGGTTTAGGTAACGTTAGGGGAGAGGAGGGTGAGAGAATTGACAAAAGGCGGATGGATTAGGTCCTCACCATTTCAACAGCACCATTCCAACAGTTGGCATAGGAGTGCCTTGTATAAGGACTGAGGAGCCCAGCCTGAGAAGGCACGATCCTCTTAAGGAAAATAAAATAAAATAAAATGGTAAAAAAAAAAAAATAAAGCAAGCAAGCACATTCCTCTTTATTCAGTGTGTGGCCTACTCATGGGCAGGTCCCTGAGATGGCATGCCTCAGTTTGTCCCCTGTGAAATGTGGTTTGTTAGTCACAGATAATGTATGTGATTGTGATAGGGATTAACAAAAAGAATATTTGTCATCTTTGGTAAACTATATACAGCACCGGTCTTCCATGGCTGCAAAGCATCCTCATTTAAGGTCCTCTGTGTTGGCCTATTTTACTCTTGCCTTCTGACTATATGGCAAATCAGTGCCTGGGTAAGGAGGATGGTGAGGAGAAACGAGGCGGGCCTTTGATTCTCTTTTCCAGTGCTAACCTGAGAGTTGAGAAGAGTTTTGGTCATGGTGGCCCCCTTTCCTTTTGGTTTGAACTCCAGATCTGAAGAACAATGTCTCCAGTGGTTTTGGCAGCCCTCGTTTAGGGTCAGGGTGACCTTGTTCTCACACAGCTTCTGACATATTCCATTTGATGCTTCTGCCTCCGCTGAGGAATCTTTCACCTGCCAAGAAGAGATCTGCCTCCACACCAAGACAGGACCTTGACTTTCAAATCAAGGAGATGACAGTCGGCAGCTGCTATCGAGACAAGCCAATTGCCTGCTTTGCCGAAGCTTGTCAGGAACCCTGATGACAGAGGGCTGTTCTGGAAACAACTGGCATCGGAGGATTTCAATGCCTTTGAAGTTCCTGACAAGCACGATTTTTTTCTTCATCAAGGCAAAATAAGTCAGAAGATCGAAGCAAAAGCACATGTGATGAATACTCAGAAAGCCAAACAGGTTAATGCATAAAACACTCCTGGGGAAAAAAAAAAAGCCTCTTTATCTTTTACAGCACATAAAAACATTTTCCACTTGGCAAGTTGTGTGTCTTTAAAAATAGTGTGGAATCACGTGGTATGAAGTGAGAAAAGGGAGAGGAAAGTACGATAGTGTGCTTTCATAAAGTTATGAATTGAATTCTACCTGTGTGCTGAATCTGAAAATATTTGTTTTTTTTTAATGAAAAGTCATTATGGTTGTTTGTCCTAACAGTGTTTTTTAAAAAATAAAAAAAGCTATCCCTAAAAGAAATTCGAGCACTTTATTATTCTGTTGTTAAGAATGTATTGTTTTTCTATTAGAATAAATGTCAATAAAAATACTATTAGTCCTTTAAGTCAGTTCCTTTCTGCCATCTCTGAAACAATGTTTTCACTGTCATTTTTAGTTATCGTGTTATCCAAATATTCATAGACTTAAAAAGTCTTTTATTACGGAAAGTTTGAAACGTGAAGAAAAGTAGAGAGGGAAGTAGAAGGAATGGGCATCACCCACCTTCAAAATTCTCCACACATGGTCAAACTATTTCTATCTGTGGTCATCCCTTCCACCTCTACTGAAACAGTTAGCAAGTATAATATTTTTTGCTCTATATAATAGATAATTCAGTATCAGTCCAT
This sequence comes from Catagonus wagneri, assembly GCA_004024745.2. NCBI lineage: Eukaryota > Metazoa > Chordata > Mammalia > Artiodactyla > Tayassuidae > Catagonus > Catagonus wagneri. The sequence goes on along the minus strand of PVHT021183696.1, from coordinate 28,284,244 downwards.
CAAAGATAAAGCCTATTTACAAATGCAACCACAGATGTGGCTGTGGTGTAGGCCAGCACCTATAGCTCCAAATTGATCCCGAGCCTGGAAACTTCCATATGCTATATGTGCGGCGCTAAAAAAAAAAAATGCAACCACAATATAATTATCACACCTAAAGTATTAGTTCTATTCTAAATGTCAGATATCCATTCAGTGGGTAAATGGCCCAGTTGCTTTGTAATTTAAAATTTTTTGTGTTTCAGTCAATATTCAGGTAAGATCCACACATTGTATTTGTAGAGATTTCATTGCTATATATTTTAAATCTTTTAACTTTTAGGTTTGCTTGCTCTCTGTCTTGTATCTTTCTTTTTCTCCTTAACTTTATTTTTTTTTTTGTGAAAACTGGATTGCTTTGTCTTGGTATTTGCCACATTCTAGATAATGTTAATAATATACCTCCTGGGTCACCATAATCCGTTCTGCTATTTTTTACTATTTTTGAAAATTTGTAGTTATATCTAGAGGCTTGATTCAATTCAATTTCCTGGCAAGACTGTGTCAGAGATGCTGTTGTATATGGACATTACACGTAGGAGGCGTATAATTCTGAAGGCTTCTCTTTGCATTATTAGCAGCCATTGGTAGTCAATTCTTAGACTCATTATAAATGGGTAATCTAAGTTTATCAATTGTTCTTCATTTCTGGATATGTATTAGAAAGCTAGATACAATAACATTTCCAATCACTTGTGTGTGAGGTCTTAGCAAAAATAGGAGTCAATGATGACCTCAAGAGCTGTGTCTAAACAATTAGAAGAATAGGGTTGCTGTCAGCTGAGACAGGAACGGTTGCAGGTTAAGCAAGGTTTTGTGGGGAGTTTACTTTTGGACTTGGAGATGTCTATTAGATATCTGTAGCAGTCAGGGTTCAAATAGAGAAACAGATATGGTTTTTGCTTCTTTGCTTCAACCCTGACTGACCCTTACTGATACATGTATATATACATATATATTCACAAATATATATAAACATAAACATACATATTTAAATCCACCTAACATGCATTTTTATAAATCTATATACTGGATATATATATTACTATATATACTGGATATATATATATATTCAGTATATAGGGATATATATTTTTCTTTATTTCTGGATATGTATTGAAAGTAGGCACATAAAGATAGAAATATACAAAACAGATATACAAACCCCTTCATATAGCTCATGATACTGTGTGTGTGTGTGTGTGTGTCTGTCTGTCTGTCTGTATAGATATAGCTAGAGATATATGAAGGGATTTATTAGAGAGATTTGACCTTATGCAGTTGTAGGAGCAGTCTCTGTAAGGCTGTTGTCTTTGTGTCTTATACTGGAGCTTGAAGTCCTCAGGGTGGGCAGTTGGAAAGAAAAGAAGAATATAGAGTAGGGGAGAGCAAGGACAGAACATACTAGAATATTAAGCAAGGTCAGTTCATGGTTGCCTTTGACCTTGATGATATAGATCTCCTGAAGAAGCCAGGGACCTCTGTCAGATAGATAAATGCACACACTTGGCCCTGGTATCAAGAAAGCAAACGATATTCCAGGAGGAGGTGGGGTTTATTGCAGATCCGACCTCTGCCTCATGCCAATGAGGAGAACCTGTAGATAAATAACAACAGGAGGGATTACAAAATGGCTGCTGATTCCAAATCTTCCACCAGAACGTCTCTCGAGACTCACCTTAACCAGAAACATATAGGAAAGGAATCTTAGAAAATGTGGTTTTGTCTAACCAAGTTATTACATGTCAAGACCACCACAACATTAAAATATAAATGTTTATTCTGTGGTTGGATATTTGAGTCTGGAGTTTGGAAAAATAAGTGTGGAAATTGTTAGTATATGATTTTTAAAGGCTTGAGACTGAGTGCAGTCTTTGAGGGAATGAGAGTAGGAAGAAAGGAAATAGGTCTAGGACTTAGGTCCATTGCTCTCCAATTTTAAAAGATTGGGGAGAGGAGGAAGTATGAGAATAAGCACTGAGAAACATGATGAGTGGTACATTAGGAAATCCAGAAAGTAGGGCATCCTGGAAGCTTTGTGAAGAAAGCACATCAAGGAGGAGAGGGAGAGATTAATTGTATCACATCCTGCTCACAGAGCAAATGTGATGGAGACCGAGCATTGACTTTTGGATTACCTGAGGAGAGTATATAGAGAGATACAACCCTGGTCATGATATCCAGGTGGTCACTTCCACCTTAAGAGTTTGAGCAGAAGAGAAGAGGGGGATGTGTGACAGGTGAGGTAGGAGGAAAACCAGATGCGTGATGTCAGAAAAGTCAAGAAAGTGATTCAAGATGAAGTCACAGTGAAGAAGTATGTGGTTGTGGGGTGCTAATTTTGATTCCCTTGAAAAAGAAGCTCAAGACAAGAACTTGGATTCAGGTAATTTATTTTGAGGAGACGATCCCGAGAAGTGGGAGTGATGGAGTGAGGCAAAAACACAAGAAATTGGGAGAAAAATAAATAAAATGTGTGTTATTGAACTGCTTATCACTCCAGGGCTCCATGTAAAAGTTTCTTTAGCATTTTCCCTCTAAAGAAATGAGGACAATCTAGAATTGTGTCCTGGTTAGTGAAGAATTGTCACCAGATGGTCTTTTACTTTGCTAGGGCTTCTCATAACAAAGTACTACAAATTGGATGGCTTAATCAACAGAAACTATTTTTTTTCACAGTTTGGGGGGCTGGAAGTCAAGATGTGGAAGCATTAATTCTTCCTAAGGATCATGCGGGAAGGATCTGTTCCAAGCCTCTCCCCTTGCATTGTAGGAAGCCATCTTCTTCATGTCCTCATATCATTGTCCCTTCGTACATGTCTGTGTCTAAATTTCCTCCTTTTCCTTCTCTTCTTTTTTTTTAACTGAAAGAAGTAAAATTACAATATTATACTAGTTTCAGATGTACAGCATAATGATTTGATTTCTATATTTTGCAAGTTGATCATCATGATAAGTGTAGTTACCATATGTAATCACACATCTTTAAATATTACTGACTATATTCTATATGTTGTACATTTTACCCTGTAACTTATTTATTTTATAACTGGGATTTTGTACCTCTTAATCTCCCTCACCTATTTGACTCATCCTTCCACCTACCTGTCCTCTGGCAACCATCAGTTTGTTCTCTGTATCTGTAAGTCTGTTTCTGTTTTGTTATGCTTATTCATTTGTTTTATTATTGGATTCCATGTATAAGTGAAATCATATCGTATTTATCTTTCTCTGTGTGAATAATTTCACTTAGCATCATACCCATAAGTCCAACCATGTTGTTGCAAATGGCAAGGTTTTATTCTTTTTTTTTTTTTTTTGACTAATATTCCTGTGTGTGTGTGCGTGTGCATGCACATCTTTTTTTTTAAAGTATAGTTTATTTAGAGTGTTGTGTCAATTTCTGCTGTACAGCATAGTGGCTCAGTCATAATATGTATATATACATTTTTTTCTCATACTGTCTTCCATCATGTTCTATCCCAAGAGATCGGATATAGTTTCCTATGCTGTACAGTAGGACCTCATTGCTTATCTATTCTAAATGTAATAGTTTGCATCTACCAACCCCAAACTCTCCTTCCATCCCACTCCCTCTTCCCTCCCCTTGGAATCCATAAGTCTGTTTTCTATGTCTGTGAGTCTGTTCCTGTTTTCTAGATAGGTTAATTTGTGCCATATTTTATATTCCACATATAAGTGATATCATATGGTATTTTTCTTTCTCTGACTTGCTTTATTTAGTATGAGACTCTCTAGTTGCATCTATATTGCTACAAATGGCATTATTTTGTTATTTTTTATGGTTAGTAGTATTCCATTTATGGACAGATGAACAAATTAAGATGTGGTATATACATACAATGTTTGTGACTTCTTTATTCATTCGTCCATTGATGGACACTTAGTTTGCTTCCGTATTTTGACTGTTGTAAGTAATGCTGCAGTGAACAAAGGGGTGCCTATATAAAATTCAATTAGTGTTTTTTTCTTCAAAAAATAAACCAGAAGTATAATTGCTGGATTGTATGATAGTTCTTTTTAAAATTTTTTGAGGCATTTTCATATCTGTTCCCCATAGTACATCCCTATCAACAATGCACAAGGGTTCCCTTTTCTTCACATCCTTGCCAGCGCTTGTTATTTGTTGTCTTTTTGATAAAAGTCATTCTGCCAGGTATGAGATGGTATCTTATTGTGGTTTTGATTTGCATTTCCCTGATGATTAGTTACATTGAGCATCTTTACATTTGACTGCTGGCCCTCGATATGTCTTCTGGGGAAAAATGTCTATTCAGGTCCTCTGCTCATTTTTTAAATTGGATAGCTTGTGTTTTTGATGTTGAGCTGTATGAGATTGCTGTATCTTTTTATCAGATATATTGGTTGCAAATATCTTCTCCCATTCAGTAGGCAGCCTTTTTGTTTTGTAGTTTTTTTGCTCTGCAAAAGCTTCTCAGTTTAATGTAGTCCCAATTGTTTATTTTGCTTTTGTTGTTCTGGCCTGAGGAAACATCCAAGAAAATGTTGCTAAGACTAATGTCAAAGAGCATATTTCCTTTGTTTTCTTCTAGGAGCTTTATTGTTTCTGTTCTCATATTTAAATCTTTAATCTGTTTTGACTTTATTTTTGTATATGATGTGAGAAAGCAGTCCAGTTTAATTCTTTTGTATGTAGCTGTCCTATCTTCCCAATATTATGTCTTGAAGAGGCTGTTTTGCACACCTCATATTCTTGCCTCTTTTGTCTTAGATTAATTGGCCATATAAGCATGGGTTTATTTCTGGGATCTCTCTTCTGCCTCATTAATCTATCTGTCTGGTTTTGTGCCAATACCAAACTATTTTCATTACAGTTGCTTTGTAGTATAGTTTGAAATCTGGAGCGTGATACCTCCAATTTTGTTCTTACTTAAGATAGTTTTGGCTATTTGTGGTCTTTTGCATTTCCAAATAAATTTTAGAGTTACTTGTTCTAATTCCGTGAGAAATGCCATTGCCATCTTGTTAAGAGTTGTATTGAATCTGGAGACTGACTTGGTTAGTATGGTCATTCAAATAGTATTAATTTTTCCAATCCATGCCTGTGATGTATTTTTCCATTTGGTTGTGTCATCATCAATTTATTTCATCTATGTGTTATAGTTTTCTGAGTCCAGATTTTTTATCTCCTTGGTTAGATTTATTCCTAGATATTTTATTCTTTTTAATGTAATTATAAATAGTATTGTTTCCTTGATTTCTCTTTCTTTTTTTGATTTCTCTTTCTGATAGTTCTCTGTTAATAAAGAAGTTCAACAGATTCTATATATTAATTTTGTATCCTGCAACTTTACTGAATTCATTGATGAATTCTAATAGTTTTTTTTGGTGGCATCTTCAGGATTTTCCAAAGGATCTTGTTATCTTCAGTGACAGTTTTACTTCTTCCTTTCCAATTTGGGTTCCTTTTATTTCTTTTTCTTTTATAATCACTGTGGTTAGGACTTCCAATACTATATTGAATAAAAATGGTGAGAGTAGTCGTCCTTGTCTTGTTCCTGATTTTAGAGGAAATGCTTTTAGCTTTTCATCATTAAATATGATGTTGGCTATAGGTTTGTCATATATAATCTTATTATGATGATATGTGTTCCCTGTATGCCTATTTTGTGAAGAATTTTTTATCTTAATTGGGTGTTGAATTTTGTCAAAATATTATTCTGCGTCTATTGAATGATCATATGGTTTTTATTCTTCAGTTTGTTAGTGTGGTATATCATATTGATTGATTTGTGGATACTGAACCATTATTGCACCCCTGGATAAATCTCACTTGATCATGGTGTGTGATTCTGTTCATGTATGGCTGAACTAGGTTTGCTAATATTTTGTTGATGATTTTTGCATATATTATCATCGGTGATATTAGCCTGTAATTTTCTTTTTTTGTGGTGTCTTTTTCTGGTTTTGGTATTAAGGTGATGCTGGCCTTGTAAAATAAGTTTGGAAGTGTACCTTAATTGTATCTTTTTCTTCAACTTCTGGAATAGTTTGAAAAGCATGGGTGTTAAATTTTTTTCAGATGTTTGGCAGATAAATTTTCTCCTTTTGTAAGAATATCGGTCATATTGGATTAGGGTTCACGTCATTTTAATTTAGCTATCTCTGTAAAGAGCCTATTTCCAAATAAGGTTATATTCTGAGATACTGGGGTTAGGATTTCAACCTGCAACCTACGCTGGTGCAACAATGCAGGATTCTTAACCCACTGTGCTGGGTCAAGGATCAAACCTGCATACCAGAGCTCCAGATATGCCACTGATCCCATTGTACAACAGCAGGAACTTCTCTATACTCTTTTTATAACGGCGTTCTTGCTTTTATGTAAACATACCAGTCACATTTATGCTTTTCCTGTATAAGCAAATTCTTCCTTCAGGCCTTTGCTTTAATGTCACCTTTCAGAAAGGGCTTTTCTGATTTCCCATCTAAAATTTGAAGCCACCTTCCAATATTCCTTATTTCTCTTTTTTAGTTTATATTTCTCTTTAGCTTTCATCACTTTCTGGCATAGTACATATTTTACTTATTTTTATATTGCTTATTTTTAATTTCCTATTAGAGTGCAAACTCCATGTGGCCAGGGATATTTGTCTATTTCTTTTTTTATTTCTGCATCCCCAGCATTTAGAGCAGGGCTTGCAGGTAGTAAATAATCAATATATATATTTGTTAACAAATGAGTAGAAGTAAGTGATCACCTATGCCAAGTATTACTGAGAAGTGGTGGCTTAGACTTTGTAAGATAATGGTCATTAGTGACCTCGGCATGATCATCTAAAATGGTATGGTGGAGAAAATTCCAGTTGTAATGGGTTGAGAAAATAGATCATGAATTACCAACTCTTATATGTAATGGGAAGAGAGAAACAGTGCTGTAGATAAAGGAGGTCTGGGTCAAGGAAGACAGACAGTGGTAGTAAGGCATACTGGATGCCACTAGGAATGTTTTCATAGACAGGGAAAAGTTCATCAGGTGGGTGAAGAAGGCTGAAGTCTATGTAGTAAGATCAGGCACAAGTGTTGGGGATACCTTTTGATAGAGAAGAGAGAAACCCATCAGTTATAATGAGAGAGCAAAAGATTTAGTATAGATGGCAGGGAAGGTGATGGATTTTGTGGTGGTGAAATAAAATCAGTCTAATTTAAATGTCTGATTATCTTAAATTTGAGGAATATTCATCAGAACTGAGTAGAGAATTCTATGTTGGATGTTTAAACTACACTTGTGAAAGGAGCTGGATTGTGGAGAAAGAAGAAATGCATGAAAAATAGGCTGACCTAATGATATTGTAACTGTCCCCTTCAAAGGTGTTTGTTGAGTGCCTATTATTTTCAAGGCATCTCATGGAAGGGTAGAGTAATTGGAGGGTATGGGCAAAGTAGTCATAAGATTGTTATTTGGATTTATCTTCTGTTTTCTCCAGATCTCAGTTAATCCAGTTTTCAGCAGCTATATTTATTTGAGGTTCTAAGATCCCATTTATTTTAGTTTTAAGATCATTAAAAGAAAAGTAGGTTAAGTTGGCCAAACATTTCTGCCACTATCTACTCTCTGTCCTCCAATCCCTAAATCTCAAGATAAATACCAGTCTTTCATTGTGCTTTCATGTGTGCAGCGCATGTATTGAGTATCAGCATCCTAGAGAATATGGCAGGTAAATACTCGAACAAAGAAGAACATCTCATCATAATTTTTTTTCAACATTTGCTCTGATTATTTCACTAACTCTCTCATATTCTTTACTGGAAAATAAATAGGAGCAATTTCAAACCAAGACTTCTCAAGTAATAGAGCATAATATACATATACAAATGATTCCACTTTTGTGTAATTTTCTATCTTTTCATGGATTTTAACCTGTGGTCACTTCAAATAACTTGTCAACTTGGTATATTATTGACATTGGGGATGAGCTTGATAAGAGAAATTCTAATCAAAATTATTATTTTTTTTAATATTTTAAAATGGAAAAAAGAAACTCATATGATTCTCTTGTTCTGAGTGTTATGCTTTCCTGACCTGGTAACTTACAAATCAAGTTAATATGCTCAATTTTATTATTTTTACTGTTATATAAAAAATGGGAAAATAAATGCTCTTACAAACTTAACTAACACAAGTTCGGGGGCCTGAGAAATCAAATAAATAAATCGAGACATTTGCTTTGAACCATGCCAATTGGGCATTTTCTGGGTCACTTAATATAAATTAGCAATACTTAGGGTCAGTAATGTATCTGAGAGTTAAAACTTATGTAATTTTAGCTTGGTGCCTAAATTTGTTTTTTTTTTAATGTGAAAAATGTGCAAATCCACTCATTAAAGAATAAGTAGGAGATGCCTTTTCCCAAAAATAATGTTAAAAAGTAGGCTGTAAACAGGAAAAGAATAGCAATACACGTTGAAGAACTATCACAACAAAAAAAAGGTATGCTAATAAAAAATAGGCAAAGAATAAGGATAAACAATAAAGCTGAACTATCAATGGTCAATTCTAAAAAAATCGATCACATTCTCTAATATTAGGTTGTTATGAATCGATTCTCCATTTTTTTATTTTTAATGGTGATACCTGTGGCATATGGAAGTTCCTAGGCCAGGAATTGAATCTCGGACACAAGTGCAAACTATGGTACCATCAAATCCTTTAACCCCACTGTGCCCCCAAAGTGACCTGAACTGTGGCAGTTTAATTCTTAACCCATTGCACCACAGGGGGAACTCCTCCATTTTAAAGTACCTATTATTCCTTTCTTTTTTATAGTTAACTACTTGGGACACCCCAACCTGACTTTATTGGTGTCTTTTTTTTTTTCTTGAAATTTCTTCATCTGAACTTTTCCATGAACTCTGAGGGTTTGCTTGATCCCCAGGGCGTAAATCTTGCTTTTAAGGGCCAGATGGGAGGAATTGTTAATCTGCCCTGAGGACTGACAATGTTCTACCTTTAGGCTACCATCTGAAGCTGCTGTTGAATACTGATTCTGCTTATTCTGATGATGTTCATTGCTGAGTTCTATTTGTAGTGCCTTGCATTGACCCTAGATTCCTAGCTGAAACTCTCCTTCCTCTTTCTCAAATTCTAATTTGAGATTTTTCCCTTCTCACTGCATGATGTTAGAGCAATTCTTGTCCATTATAGCAGTTTTCCCTTATTTTGAATCTTGGAAAGCAGAGTTTTTGTTCTCAGTACTTTTCCTCCTCCATGTCTCTCTGCTTCTATGGAATCTGACCCATAACTCCTATTGGGCTGTGTGTTGGGGGGATGGAGTGCTGATATGACCCCCATTTTAATTTTTTTAAAATTTTAAAATCTTGAAGTTTTTTGCCCTCTTTTTTTTTTTTTCTAAGTTCGCAACCGTGGCGTGTGGAGATTCCCAGGCTAGGGGTCCAATTGGAGTTACAGCCGCTGGCCTACGCCACAGCCACAGCAACATCAGATCTGAGCCAAGTCCGTGACCTACACCACAGCTCATGGCATGCCAACTCCTCAGCCCACTGAGTGAGGCCCGGGATCGAACCCACAACCTCATTGAATTCCTAGTTGAATTCATTTCTGCTGGGCCACAACAGGAACTCCCGATCCCCAATTTTTATATTAAAGAGCAAAGCAGACTTAAAAAATCAAAGTTTGTGTCTCTGTGTCTTAACCTTGCCTAACTAAGGTCACTCAGGTGATAACATCTCTGAACAAAGAAAATCTCTTCTAATATTCTGTAACTGCCTTGACAGTATTCACTTTACATTAGTAATAAAGAAACGATAAAACATGAAATGACAAATATCCTAGAAAATGATATTACTCAGAATTAACAAGTATATGGAACTATAAATGTCCCACTATATTAGTGGAGTGAAAGCAAATGAGATTCAAACATTTTTGTAGGTATGTATGTTAAATGGTATATCATTTAGCTCTTCCCGTATGACAAACTACCCCAAAATTCAGTGGCTTGAAATAATCAATGTTTGTTATTCCTCATAAGTCTTCAAGTCAGCTAGGAAGTTCTGCACATGGTGTTGGTTCGTCTTAGTCACTTATCTGCCGTCAGCTGTGGGTCGGGTAGGTGGCTCTGTTGATCTTGGCTGGGCTCTCTCATGAGTCTGAGATCTGCTAACTACAGGCTCATCTAGAATGGCTTTGCCTGCGATAAATGGGCTCCTCTCTGTGCTCAGCTGGCTGGAAGAGGCTTGTTCACATGCGGTAGCAGGATTGTAAGAGAGTGAGTAAAAAGCATACAAGGCCTCTTGAGACCTGGGCCTGGAATTTGCAGCTCCTACTGCCAAACTAGTTTAGCCAAAAAGTTATAAGTTCAACTCAAATTCAAGGGGGTGGAGAGAAAGATTTCACTTTTCAATGAAAGGAGCTTCATGGTCACATTACAAAAGCATGTGTCATAAGAGTCTGACTCATTTTCTGATGTGAGACTGCTGGCAGCTTTTCATCTTTTCTCCTCCCTCTTCCCCTTCTGCCTCACATCTGGGCAAGCTGATAAGAAAGCCTGGGTGCACCCTTCTTTGGCGCCAGTGGGAAGTTCAAACCACTCAAGCCCCTGCCCATGCAGGAAACTTCATCCCAGCGCCACCTATTTAGTCATCATAAAACTCCAAGCAGCCAGGTCTGTTCCCTACTCGCTCAAGCAATGCTTGAGTCAGCATGAGAGATGGGCTCTGCCTTTCCCTGAAAGTTTCATTATCTAAGTGATACTAGTTCTCTTCATACCCTCTTGGTATGTGGGCATGGCATCATTAATCATAATACTAAAATCAAACTGGGGATTCATCCTGAGTGGGAGAACAGTGTGGATACTTGGTAAATGTGAAGAAATGCAACCATTTTTTGTTTTGTTTTGTTTTGTTTTTTAGGGCTGCACCTGCAGCATATGGATGTTCCCAGTCTAGGGGTCCAATTGGAGCTGTAGCCTCCGGCTTATGCCAGAACCACAGCAGTGCAGAATCTGAGCCGCGTCTGTGACCTACACCACAGCTCACGGCAATGCAGAATCCTCAACCGACTGAACGAGACCAGAGTTCGCGAACCGCAGAGCCACGATGGGAACTCCCAAAATGCAACCGTTTATGTAATCTGTTATAATCAGCATCAGCTATAGTGTATTTGTCACAAGCAATTCCCCAATCTCAGAAGCTTAAAAAGATGAAGGCATATTTTTTTGCTTATGTTACATGTCTTTGGTTGTGTGTGGTGGGCTTCATTCCAGTCCTGTTGGCTGTGAATGTAGCAGTGGCTACTGATGTCACCACAGTAGGCTGGTAGCTGTTATCCACATGGCTCTGTTTTATGGATCCTTTTCACTGGAATCCAAGCTGGTGGAACAAGCCCTCATCTGGACATCTGGACATACGGTTCTGATGTCAGAGGAAAAAGGGTAAAAGAGCTGTGACAAAAACAATGATTCTTAAAAAAAAGATCTTGGAGTTCCCGTCGGGGCACAGCGGTTAACGAATCTGATTAGGAACCGTGAGGTTGCGGGTTTGATACCTGGCCTTACTCAGTGGGTTGACGATCTGGCGTTCCTGTGAGCTGTGGTGTAGGTCGCAGACACAGCTTGGATCCTGCATTGCTGTGGCTGCGGTGTAGGCCGGCGGCTACAGCTCTGATTAGACCCCTAGCCTGGGAACCTCCACATGCCGCGGGTGCGGCCCTAAAATGACAAAAAGGCAAACAAACAAAAAAATCCTTTTTTTGCTTTTTAGTGCCGCACCTGTGGCATATGCAGATTCCTAGGCTAGGGGTCGAATTGGAGCTGTAGCTTCTTTCCTTAGCCACAGCCACAGCAAAGCCAAATGCGAGCCATGTCTGTGACCTATACCACAGGTCACGGCAACACCAGATCCTTAACCCACTGAGCGAGACCAGGGGCTGGACTTGCAACCTCATGGTTCCTAGTCACATTTGTTTCTGCTATGCCACGACAGGAACTCCTATTTTCTCTTAGTTTTTGATCTACTAATTCCCTATCCAAGATTTTAACCTAAACAACAAAATGCTTAGATTAAAATGGAGCTAGAGGGAGATCATCACAGCCTTATGCAATTGATTCTTCCATCAGTAGGAAATTTGGTAATATACTATGATACATTGTTATGATTCAATTTTATTTATCCATTATAATTATAGAAGAACACAACCATGTAAAAAAATGTTCACCATATTGTGGTAAAAGTTTATATAAAGTTTATATACCAAAGAGATTGTTCATTTTTAGAAA